>LAPY01004046.1:0-14065 GCA_000970635.1 Eragrostis tef
GTCGATTAGTTTTGCAATTTTTGAAAACGTGCGATTATTAAAAAAATAAAATAAAAAATTCGATTAAAAATAAAAAAATTCTTGCAAAACACACAGTCGATCGGACGGACCGCAACGCTGTTAAGCACATCCGAGCAGGGCCTAGACCACTTTTACAATAGACCTAATTGAATGCATACTGTCTATCTTTACCATCATTTTTGTCAACCAAAAAAAAAAGAAGAGAACACTAACGAAGGTCTTCTTGAGGAAGCAACAGCCAGATAGAGGTCAGGTGACCGAATAGTGAAGAAAGGAGAAAGAAACACGAAATATTTTCATGCCGCAGCTAAACAAATTAAGAACGAGGAAAGAGTTTATCTATGGGCTTGGAGGCCCTGAGTCTGAAGGGGCTCCTTGTCCTTATTGTTTCCAATTTCTATTTCACGCAAACTTCATGCATGATCGAATATATTAAAAAGTAGCAGTAGACTTTTGTAAAGTCTTTCTGGTTTTGAACCTAGCTGGAAGAGATGTTCCTAAATCTTCACTACTTCTCATGGTGGTGCATGGGGATTAAAAAGTAGCAGTAGACTTTCTCCGTCAGTAGATGAAGTTTGAGTGGTCCTAGCTTGCTTCAATTAATCAAGAGGTGTTGTTCATCATTGAATTAGCACATACTCGAGTGTTGCTCTATCCCCTAGTGGTTGAACAACGGACGGGTCAACCTTACTCAATGAATCACAATGGAAGCTGATATTACAATTGAGTATATAGAAGTCGTTCTTCTTCTTTCTTTGCTTTTTTGTTGTTTCGTCGGTGTAGCATTTGTGCACTTTTGATAAAGATCGTCTTTTATCGATGTTTGTATTGGTTGTAGTTTTTTTGAAAGTAAAAAACCATTCCGTCTGTAGCTTCTTGGAAGGCCAAAGCTGGTATTAATGCAATTTTCCTATTATCTAGAAAAAAGAAGGGGCAATTGTGTTTTTACTCTCACTTTGAACTCTAATTCTGATTTTACCCTCACTTTTTTGACTTTGTGATTTTACATCTGGTTTTTCAACATGAAACCAGATCTTACCCTCAGTAGAGGTGAAATCAGAATAATTCTATTTCGATTTTCAACATGAAGCCAGAGTTGACCCCTAGAGGTCAGAGGTCAACTCTGGCTTCACGTTGAAAAAACAAGGGTAAAATCACAAAGTCAAAAAAGTGAAGGTAAAATCACAATTAGAGTTCAGAGTGAGGGTAAAAACATAATTGTCCAAAAAAAGAAAGATATGAGAGATGTTCCTAGTTAAGAATTTTGGAAGCCAATGACTAATGAGAAGATGCTATACAACGAGAATGGTCTAAGATGTAAAATAAGCCGTTAAATCTTAAGGGGCTCTTGTCCTCATTTTTTTTCCCGTACAATTTTTTTTACCCAAACTTCTAGGAGGTCATTAAAACAAATTTAATATATGTATCACATGTTTGAAGAAAGAAATCTAGAGTCAATAGGTTGAATTATGCTTTGCTTACCTTGGTACCAAAAAAAAAAGGACGCTAAGGATGGCAAGAAATTTAGCTAGTAGTCTCTTCAACTGCAGTTGGAAAATCATCTCTAAAATAATCACTATGGGGTTAAACAAAGTTTGTGAGAACAATAGTACTCTTAGGGCTTGTTTGGCAATCTTGGCTTTGGCTTCAGCTTATTCTGACGCAAATACTATTTCGTACTGTAGCAGCAGGAGATAAGTCCAAAAAAGCACCCAAAATGTGGCTCATGCGGCTTCTTCATTTTTCTCTTTTTGTGAACAGTTAAACATCTGTAGCTACAGTTCATGAATAGTGTCAAAAAAATGGAGAAGCCGGCCAAAAAGCTCCGCCCAAACACACTCTTATTGAAGGAAAAGCGGATGTTGCCTTATGCAGAATGGTGCGCAAGTAGAGGATGATTGAATCATCCGGTTCATGTAACCAAATTCATCGGAGCTTGACAATGAACTTAATTGCTTTTCTTAACTGAAAATTAAAGAACTTCTCTTTCTTCATCTTAAAAGAAAAAAAAAACCAACACAGGCCATAGCCCTGTTCGTGCCGAAAAGTTTGCCTATGAAAGGGCGTCACACGGCGGCGGCCCCTAGGTCAACTTCGTCCTTGTTTGGATCCGCCAAAGTAACAATTTGTTCTAACTAAAACTTAGCTGACTATCTGTTAGTAAGCTAGATTCGTCTGACTAATATGATTACTATTAGTTTTTGGTAATTGGCTAAACATTAGTCCTTACTGTTTAAATTTTCTATGGAGTAAAAATTAGTGAAATAACAATTAGTCACATCGATCCAAATAGGGCCTTTGTGGCATTGAAGCAATGTTTGTTCGTCACCTCACCGCGTGTTGCCGAACCAACCAGCGTGCTCCGGTGGCGCCATCAACATCTCGAGGGCAAGCTCGTCGCAGCTGATCGCATGAACCATCGCCAACCATAACAGCTCGTACCACGTCGTACAGCCTGAGAACAGGAGGTCAGAGCTTAGTGCAATAGAGCATGTACGATCAGTGGCCCGAAGGAACTAGCAGAGCTCGCTTTCGCCTGACATCGCCGGAGCCCGAAGCCACGGACTCTCCCACCCGACGGGACAAGCTTTCGCGTACACAAGTTGACCTGCCCACCTGAACTAGCCACTTGCTAGAACCCAGCGTCGACATTGCACAAACCAAGTTGGACATGTTGATAGCTATAGATTGATGCCAATACGATGGAAAGGCAATTTAATGTACTTATGTTTCTCCGCCAAATTGCAAGTGTCCCGTACCACGAACGATTTGTGCGCTCAAGAGTACTGGTAATATCTTGACATAACGAAGCATTTTTGCGGTCACTTCAAGTAGTTTAGATTATTTGCTTTCAACGGTAGACGACGCAGCCGACGACAGTGAGGGGCCAGTGATGATTTCGTCAATCTTAAAGATTTGCCGGCTCAGTCTTCGAAGATGCTCATAGAGGTAGAGTTTGCGTATGTATCTTTATAGGGGTGAGTGTGCGTGCGTTGTGGGAATCTGAGTTGTACCGTGTAATTGCAAAAAAAAATAATTTAGATTATTTAAATAAGCAACGTGGTCTGCGCAGCGCGTAGCAAGGTGTCATTTATATATTTTCAAACACTATTATATTTTTGAGAAACTACAAGACTTGGTATAATTTAATTGTAATTATATTGTAAACTTGAACATGCCCAAATAATTGATATGAGGAAATCATGCAAATAAAATTTTATGAAACTATTACTATTTCTCTTTTGCAAAAAGGAAAAAAGAGTTGAAGTGCACAATTAAACCAGGTCTGGAATAGGACACCCGAAATTGAATGATCGATAATGAAACTCAATAGAAGAAAAGAAATACTATAAAGTAGTTGCTTACTTTCCATGATCAGTTCTACCACATGCATGCTTGGATCATGGTTGCATATGTATGCGGACATAGTGCAGTTGATATTTTTTCTCTTTCTAACATGGTAGCTGCAGCATCACTTCCTTAGTTTCGTACAAATTTTTTTAGGACAATTTGTGTTTTTATCTTCACTTTGAAATCTAATTGTGATTTTACTCCTAATTTTTCAACTTGAATCCTGTGTTTACCTCCTACTGAGGGTAAACTCTGGCTTTATGTTGACAAAACAGGGGTAAAATCATAAAGTAAAAAAATTAAGAGTAAAATCATAATTATAATTTAGATTGAGGGTAAGAACACAATTGCCTCTAATTGTTTTGATATTTCCAACATTGTCTATGGCTGAATTCCCACCTCAAAATTTCTTCTCGGTGACATTATGTCATCAAAGAGAACAATTTCTGCAGTTTTCAATGCAAGCTCTGCAGTTTTTCTATGAGGCAACATTATTCTCATCAGTACCAGTAGAAAAAAAAGGAGACGATCCACCATCCCAATTTGATCTGAGATAAAAATTGCTTCCTGTGTGTCGCTGCCTCGCTGGTTGACTTTCCTTAACACACATCCGCGCTCTGAAGAATTGCATCGGACCAGATATCAGCAGTTTTGAGGCCACCATGCCTGCAGCTGCCAGATCGATCTCTGGAAGCTCTTTATAGGGGTGAGTGTGCGTGCGTTGTGGGAATCTGAGTTGTACCGTGTAATTGCAAAAAAAAATAATTTAGATTATTTAAATAAGCAACGTGGTCTGCGCAGCGCGTAGCAAGGTGTCATTTATATATTTTCAAACACTATTATATTTTTGAGAAACTACAAGACTTGGTATAATTTAATTGTAATTATATTGTAAACTTGAACATGCCCAAATAATTGATATGAGGAAATCATGCAAATAAAATTTTATGAAACTATTACTATTTCTCTTTTGCAAAAAGGAAAAAAGAGTTGAAGTGCACAATTAAACCAGGTCTGGAATAGGACACCCGAAATTGAATGATCGATAATGAAACTCAATAGAAGAAAAGAAATACTATAAAGTAGTTGCTTACTTTCCATGATCAGTTCTACCACATGCATGCTTGGATCATGGTTGCATATGTATGCGGACATAGTGCAGTTGATATTTTTTCTCTTTCTAACATGGTAGCTGCAGCATCACTTCCTTAGTTTCGTACAAATTTTTTTAGGACAATTTGTGTTTTTATCTTCACTTTGAAATCTAATTGTGATTTTACTCCTAATTTTTCAACTTGAATCCTGTGTTTACCTCCTACTGAGGGTAAACTCTGGCTTTATGTTGACAAAACAGGGGTAAAATCATAAAGTAAAAAAATTAAGAGTAAAATCATAATTATAATTTAGATTGAGGGTAAGAACACAATTGCCTCTAATTGTTTTGATATTTCCAACATTGTCTATGGCTGAATTCCCACCTCAAAATTTCTTCTCGGTGACATTATGTCATCAAAGAGAACAATTTCTGCAGTTTTCAATGCAAGCTCTGCAGTTTTTCTATGAGGCAACATTATTCTCATCAGTACCAGTAGAAAAAAAAGGAGACGATCCACCATCCCAATTTGATCTGAGATAAAAATTGCTTCCTGTGTGTCGCTGCCTCGCTGGTTGACTTTCCTTAACACACATCCGCGCTCTGAAGAATTGCATCGGACCAGATATCAGCAGTTTTGAGGCCACCATGCCTGCAGCTGCCAGATCGATCTCTGGAAGCCACAAAACCCCCATGAACGCATCTTCAGTGCTTCCCTCCCTGCTCTATAGTTTCTAAACCATGCGCCTGATCCCATAGCAGATGCGTCCATCTACAAGACGGTTCTAGCTGGTCCGTCGCTTCTAGATTAGGGTCGCATCCCTGCTCTGCCATGCCTGCGCCACATAACTCCTCTCTCTTTGTCTCAAAAGCCATTGTCAAAGTTTCAGGCCGTCACGAATGTTCTCCACACGTTTCTTGATATCCATTTCGTCCTGCTGGTTATATCGCTTCCTTGAACGTTAGTAGTTAGTGTTAAGTTGTATGCACCAATCAGTTCATCCAAAAGCTCTCGTGGGCGCAATTCACTTATGGTTCAACACTCCCCCTCACTTGCAGCTCTCGTGGGCGTAAACGTGGAAATAAGAACGGCGCAGCGGAATATGCGGTCACCAGGACTTGAACTCAAGACCTCTGGCTCGATACCATGTTAAGTTGCATGCACCAACTAGTTCACCCAAAAACCTAAGCTGATGGAAAAGATCGGCAATTCACTTATGGTTCAACATCGATCGATGTGGATGTTTCCTGATTGGTCGGAGTCTTCGCATGGAATTTTGGAAACGGAACCAAATCCATCATTGACGGTCTGAGCTATCTTTTAAGTAATAAATAATGAATGGAAGTCTCGAGATATATTGGATTTCAAATCCCAATGTCCTAAGGTGCCATGTTTGTAAGGTACATATTAATCATTATACTATGGTCACATTAAAAAGATGGTGTAGATTCTTTTTGTTTTTATTTTTTGTAATGATATCGGTGGGTAGTTTCTTCAAACATGTCAAAGGTATTTTAGTCTATTTTTTCCTTAAAAATAGGCCTTAATTGAGAGCGAACATGCCCCCCCCCCCCTTTTGCTTGGCCTAATATTAAGATAATATATATTCCATACTTCTTAGACCTTTGATTTAGATCACAAAGCTAGCCGACCTATATCACTCACTAATACAGGATAAGCCAGAGTTTTATTTCTTTGTGAGTGTGGAAACAACACGACATGGAAGTGATTTTCTAAAATCAAATGAACGATAAAAAATTACATACTCACCTTTAATTTAAACTAAATTCCATATTTAAATTAAGATGATTATTCTAGTTTGAATACATTTGACTTGTTATGTCATTTATCATTTTCTGCATAGCTGTTTCGAAAAAGATAATTCAAACTAGCAGTTTCAGTTTGCAGTTACAACATTATTGTACTCCCACTATTTTTTTATATAACATATTATAAAAATTTTAACTAGCGAGGAGCAGTTACAAACTTTGTGTTTTAAAAAGTATACCTTCCAATTATAAAAATTAGATCAATTCATCTCGACTCAATTTAATCATCTGAACTATTTGAACTAGATCAGTTCACCCGTTTGTCCTCTTGCACCCCCACCCAGTGATTCAGTTTGTCCTCTTTAAGTAGTTTGGAGTACTGAGTCCAGATGCTGTTTTGGTGGGGGTGCAAGAGGACAAACTGAATATTTCAGTGTAGAAAATAGATATTTCTCAATAAAATAACTAAAGGTAGAGGACTTGTGCCAAACTCAAGAATGTATGAATTGGTTTCCATATGGAAAAGTACTGAACTATAGAATGTATGGATACAATATGTAACAAGAATTCAGATTAAAGCACGAAAAAGTGTGGCTTGACACCAATATCGATGTTTTACAAACTGGTTCTTATTTTATGTGGCCAAAGATATCCATGATCAAATTTGCCCGATAGATAGTCAAACTTACTAGTTAAATTTGAGTATAATACGAGTGACATATTCGGAATTAATATATCATCTTTAATTTCGATTTTACCCCTGGATGAAGCATGATGTACGTACGGGCGCGTCCAGACTATTTATAGCCACAGCCTCCTTCGACTGCTTCACAAGAAAGACGGTAAGTAGAACGCCTAATCACTAGACTAGCAAGCACTAGCTTTCGCACCTCTTTCCTCTATCCCCAAAGCCGAACAAGAGCTGCCATGGAGGCTCCGACGGAGAGCAACAATGGCGGTAGTGACGAGAACAACGGTGGCTTCATGGCGACATGCCGGCTGCAGCTCTGCTCGGCGGTAGATAAACTCCGGCGATCTGTCATCGTGCTCGCCGGGATGCTGGGCAAGATTGCCAGAGACGACCCGAGGCGGGTGGCGCACTCGCTTAAGGTCGGGCTAGCGCTCACGCTAGTGTCCGTCGTCTACTACGTCACGCCGCTGTTCAATGGCCACACGGAGAACACCATGTGGGCTGTGCTCACCGTCGTTGTCGTCGTGGAGTTCACCGTTGGTAAGCACGTGAGAAATAAAATGACCAGATAGATGCATCAATCTCTATCTACTCACGTAAGCATGATTCGTACGTGTAGACGTTCGTGCATAAAGCACTGTCGCTCCAAATTGAACAGCACTTGATGAACTAACGTAAGCATGCTGACCGCTGCGCGTAAATGTATGCAAAGGTGGCACGCTGAGTAAAGGCCTCAACAGAGCAGCCGCGACTTTGTTAGCCGGTTTCCTCGCCGTCGGAGCTCACCTGGTGGCTGACCGCTGCGGCGAGAAGGGAGAGCCCATACTGCTCGGCGTGTTCGTCTTCTTAGTAGGTTCGTGCTTTTCCGGCTTAATTGTCATATTACAACACATTTACTTTTACAGGAACTTTTTGATCAGTTTTTGCTCACCACCGTTACGTCCGTTCATGCATGTTCGCTGCTGCAGCGTCGGCGGCAACGTTCTCGCGGTTCATCCCGGCCATCAAGGCGAAGCACGACTACGGCGTGACCATCTTCATCTTGACCTTCAGCCTGGTGGCCGTGTCGAGCTACCGCGTCGAGACGCTCATTAGGTACGCGCACCAGCGCTTCACAACCATCGTCATCGGCGTTGCCACCTGCCTTGTCACCAGCATCTTTGTCTTTCCCGTCTGGGCCGGAGAGGACCTCAACGAGCTCACCGCCAGCAACCTTGACAAATTGGCAGACTTCCTTGACGGTATAATTCACGTGAATTTCTTAATTATGGCCTCACATCAATATAATCAATTTCTATTTTCCTTGCTTACCAGAACATCAAAAGTAATTTGGAGGGTGAGAATTGAAATAATTTTCATGTATGTATGCAGGAATTGAATTTAAATTCTTTGGAGAGAACACGATGAGTGAGAATTTGGAAGATAAAGCCTTTCTCCAAGTTTACAAGAGCATCCTCAATTCAAAGACCAGAGAGGATTCTTTGGTAAGCTCATATAACTTCAAAGATATGTTTCAACAAAACAAATATAACATGACCACACGTGTACTCCTCGTATAGTAACGGTTATTGTTTTTTGTGTTTTGAAATGGAGTAACAGGTATTGTTGGCACATGCTCTAAAATCTAAATGCCATCTTCTTATTAAGTGAATACCATATGCCAGAGCTCCTCCCATTATACTTTTAAAAGAACTCTCAGTACGTAATTTTACAGCGATCTATTTTAATGTTATTATTGGCAAAACTGCAGTACTCTTTTGCTAGATGGGAACCAGGTCATGGAAAATTCAGTTTCCGACACCCATGGGGCCAGTATCAGAAGATCGGCGTTCTCTGTCGTCAGTGCGCTTCTTCGATGGAAGCTATTGCTTCCTATGTGGTCACCGCCACGAAATCACCCGTAAGTATAAAATTTATGTTTCATTGAAAAAAATTATGAAACCATGTGTTTACAAAAAAAAGCATTATTTTCCATGATACAGTATCCTGATGCCAACCCAGAGCTATCCTTGAAGGTTAGAAGAGCTTGTTGTGAAATGAACTTGCAGTCTGCTAAGGCACTCCGAGAGCTCTCATCAGAAATTCGAACAATGACTATACTGGATGTAAAAAAGGACATATCTGCAGCGATGGAATCTGCAAATCGCCTTAGAAGTGAATTATCAGAGGACACAACTCTATTGCAAGTGATGCATGTATCTGTTATTGCATCTCTTCTCTCGGACATGGTTTCCCAAATAAAGAAAATCACAGAATCTGTTGAAAATCTTGCCCGACTAGCCCACTTCAAGAGTCCTAAAAGAAGTCAAGTTGGTGTGGTTATTGACATAGTGAGTTGAATAATCGATGAAGATAGCGACTTGCTTATTTGTTCCGGTTCATCTAGGTAATGCCAGCGTAATGGTCACCTGCTGGCCCTATGTATTTCTTTAGAGACTACTTCTATCTACAAAGGCAGAACGTACCCCTGCCACCTTTTTTTCATTTCAAAAAATAATGGTTGTATACATGCATCTTCGACATTGGAATATTGATGTAGAGAGTTGCATTAATTTATGACAAAGAGACTTTATCATTATTGGAAGTTGGTCTTTGGTGCAATAAAACTAGTTACTGCTCATGACTTTTTGCACAAATCTTGAATTGTTCCTCATTAATTCATATAAATCATCATGGTGTGAAGGGCATATCAGATAGTAATACATAGTACGCTTTTGTTCGAGAAATGTTCTTAACTAAGCTACTACCTCCGGTCACAAATTGATGTCGTTTCAGACATAATCGCTAGTTCATTTTGCATTTTAGCTTTCTTGTCGGAACGGCAAGAAAAAGAAAACGGAGGGAATACCTGTCAATCCATGTCTGGTTTCGAGCAAAAGAGGATGAATGAGACTACAAGAGAGCACATATACATGTTAGGTATAAGGAAGACAAGACAATTGTACCAAACCTTTACACAGGCTAATAGGCCAAAATCAAAGCAAGTTTGGATGCTTGATCGCTACAGAAACAGGCTCAGATGCCTAGCTCTTCAAATTGTTTCCTGGACCATGGGGAGCCGAAGCCCAGGTTGGCCAAGGGATGGCTCTGCCAGTACATACAGAGGTTTAGTGTGTTCTTCATGCTAATCACCTTGCAAATATGGAAGGAAATGGGAGGACTTTTCTAAGGTCTTTGAGCAAGAGTGAAGCAATAAGGGTAGCGATGTGGTCTACTGCAGGGGCAAAGCAAATTGGGTTGTAGTATCTGTTATTGCACGTACTGTCACCCAACCCAGCCTGAATACAAGTGCTGGCCGGTCACCACCGCCGAGGCGACCCGTCTGGGGCCTGCCCTGGAGGCATGCCGACACCGTTATATTACTGTCATGCACCACATCCGCGAGGTTCAGTGGCCACTGTTTCTGAGTTTCTGCATGCCGTGCAATACTTCGCCGGAAGGCGTTGGAACAACCCATTTGTTCTAGTATCATACAGTATCCGACCCTGTTTCAAACCTCTATGGATAGCAATTAGCAGCTAAAATTAGCGATGGAAGTATAGAACGGGTCCAGCTAACACCTCAGCTAATGATTAGTCGATTTCCAACTAACAACTAGTTGACAAGCTGCCCGACCTCTGCTAAACTCAGCTAACAATTAGCCAGCTAATAGATAGCTAGTGACTTTTAGCTAGCTAACTATTAGCTCTAGAAGTTTAGAACAGAGCCTCAGTCATGCTTGTTGCAGCAAAACCCCCCACGCGATCGGTCCATTCCACGGATGATCACCCGCGGTCCATGCTGGGTCAGAGGCGTTCCCACGCGAGCTCGCACCCCGGCCGCTCTCCACTTGCTCTGCTGGTCGCCCCCACCTAATCCATTCCTGCCCGGCTGCTCCCTGCAGACATCGCCTGTGGCCAATGCATGCATCTACCACGCATTTGGGAGTTGATTACTCCAAAAACTACACATCGAGAAAAGTACTAGGAGCTTTCGCTGGCTGCGGACTGGAGGTTTTAAAAGGATTAGGGCGATCGACACGCGCGCGCTTACGGAAACGGCCAAAACAGGTGTCGACTTCACTTTCCTGCTCCGGCAATTTTTTCTCGCTTGAGCCTTCTCGGTTTATGCATCTCGACCGGCGGCTGAGGCAAGGCTGGAAGACACGTGTGAAACCCTTCAACCGCGCGTCTTGAGCCTTCTCGGTTTATGCATCTCGACCGGCGGCTGAGGCAAGGCTGGAAGACACGTGTGAAACCTTGCAACCGTGCGTTGCACATGAGGACCTCCGTATGGTCAGTAACAGCACGTGGTTCACAGTCTTCGTCCCGCGCGCTAATTTTGACTTCTGCATGCACTATTTTGGTCAGCTTCGAATGGAAATCGTTGTCAGTTTTGTTTCTCTTTCTGCATCAAGTAATACCACCAGTTGTAAAAAAAAAAAGGTTAGTTAAATTTTGCACTTTCAATACTTCACCAGTGACACTTCATCCTCAGTCCCATTGTTCCAAATGGCTAAGTTGGAGAAGCATTGAAAGTGCAAAATTTAACTAACCTTTTGTACAACTGGTGGTATTAATTGATGCCACTTGAAAATATACATTTTGTGTTTTGGTGGAAACCTCCGTCACCTGACTTAATTTGATAGTACTGCAACTGCAACTTCCACCATCTCTTTATAACAAAAAGAAAAAAAATACTACCACTACCATCCTTGTATATTTCTGTATATTGGAGTTTTGGTGAACCAAAAACCTGACCGAGGCATGGATCTTAAACTTATAGACAAGTTGTGAGATTATGAAACGGAACTGAAATCAGCAAAAACCACATTTGTAGAGTGGTTATCAGCTGATCGCCTTATTTTAAGATTCAACTGTGTTCATTTTGTGCGTACCTAATTTCAATTTTTGTCCTCTCTTGTTTTCCTTGTCTTCCCACTTGGACACTTGGTGTAGAGGCTGCACAAACTTTTTTTTTTTTCGTTTTGAATGAAGCATCCCACATGAAAATAATATAGATTGCAAAATGGGTAGAAATAAAAGGCTCACATGAAAGCGCACCGTACCTTATTGTCGTTTTGGAGTCCAACTAACTAATATTCTGTCATACTGTCGTGCCGCCGATGCAAGTGTGTGTCAGTGAGATCGCGTCTACATCAATTAATTTGTCAACACGTGAGCCGGCGTACCAAAACATGAGATGAACAGCAAGGCATTAGCGCAATGATCATTGGTCGATCATCCATGCAGAAAATAATTAACGGTCCCAATAATGTGCAGTTTCGATATATATTACAGTCCAAAATAATAGCCATTAGTTTGATCTGACGGTCCAGATTTAATATTAAAAACTATTAAAAATGTACGTGCGCCACGCACGTGTTTGACCGAATGACATCACTTGGCAGAACTTTATTATAAAATAAAAATAATATGATGCATTTTGTACTTATCATCCTAAACACATTTCTGACACATCATTGCATTTAAGTACTATAACGACATTAACATGACAAGCTCATTGGTTCAGTTTACCCCGTCTAACAATTCACTACTATTGAAGTTTGTCTTCTTTTTCTTGACGTACAGAACACCCATATTTTGCATTGTAGTAGTCCACACAATAATCTAAGTTAAACATAATTATGATATTTTCAAGATTATTTGTGCACCTTCGGGGAAAAAGGTACATCCTTTTGATACAGAATACATGTTTATTTTGTAACCTTACAACTTTTCATGAACCGGCCAATCACCACAGTCCACAGCTAACCTCTATGCAGTTGTTCTTCAATGAATTCTGAATCGGAACCACAGGTTTTTCACTGCTTTCAATAGCAGAAGGCTCATGAATCCGAGATATCAACAAATATCATGCAACTTCAGAACTCCAATTGTCTAATTTTGATAGCTTTTACAACAACAGAAAAAGTACACCTGCAAAATAGCTGCATAAGCTAATGCCAAAACAGTGTTACTCTTTATATATGCATAGTTTCCCTGGAGAGGCCATCAACTTTTTGAACTCATCAATACTTCAATTCTCTATCAATATATGCATGTGAATCATGTGACATAATAATAGTCTGGATAATGGCGTTTGTTGTTATTTTTGTTTCCTAATGTTACATGTGCTAACAAATATGAAATCATTGTAAACTCCAAAAGACTGCTCAAGTGGACATAGAAGCAATTCCTTGTCCATTACAGAAAAAAAATCAAAACTCTAGGACAGAAAACTATGTAGATCACTTTCTCCCTGAACTTATGGCGCCAGGATAGGCCTGATGAGATGCAACACTCTAAAACCACCATCTCGGGTTAGGTAAACATACCATACAGTTAGGAAAATTCCAAAACATCTGATTAGTAAGAATTATGAACACCCCAGAATTCATATAACAGTAAAATGCCTACAAAATAGTTTCATCACATAGACATGGGAATTGCAGTGCAGCACCATTTAAAACAGACTGGAGAACACAAACAAGACATCTCATAGGCCATCTCATCTCTTAAAGCTGCATCGGAAGACCTTGGACCCCAATCTACTCCCTCTTTTAATAACACAAAATTGCGAGATTAAAACATCCTGCAAACCTTCTAGCACATTACTCCCCTCTCATCATAGACATCCCACAAAAACCTCAAGGTGTATCATTTTCTCGTGGAATATTCACCCCTCTTTTTTTGTCGGTAGCAAGTCAGACAAATTTCAAAAATAAGAATGGAAACAATTGATTGCTTCTAGAATGACACATGAGCTGGAATATCATTTTTGAATACTAATTTGCACCTCTATGAATAAGTAGTGACTGCCCACGAAAAAAAAGGATTGGGGGACAAGATGATGAAAGTAGATTATTGTAAACCACAAAAATGACTACTGAGTAGATTATTGTAAACCACGAAAAGCAATGGAATGCGATTACTCAGTAGATAATTGTATACCACAAAAATGACCACCTGCTTAGATAGGTAAAGTGTTTTTACTTATTTCTTGGTAGTTACAGAAGCACATAATGTTTAGTAAACTGAAAAAAACTAATGGTAACGTTGAACCAAGCCTGCTTCCTCGCCGGTCAATATAGTAAAAGAGTATAGGATAACAGATGGGACTAATCTATCAACTGAGACAAGCATGAATTACTGTGGCTG
>LAPY01004046.1:35578-48342 GCA_000970635.1 Eragrostis tef
CGCGGCGCCTCGGGCGACGCGTGGGGGAGGAGGCCGTGGAGGTGGTTGTGGTGGTGGAAGCCGGGGCGGGAATACGCGAGGGGGGAATCGTCGTTCAACATCAGGGGAAAGGGGACAACGCGCTGGGCTGGGGCGTGAGCTGGGGGAGCGAGTGGGGAGTGAAAGGTCAATGAGAGAACGAGACGCGTTGGTTTTACGGAAGAGGGAACCGACCGGCGGGAGGCGGAGGAGGAATTTTTAACGGACGGCGCCGGTGCATCGGTTTTGGTCCCGCGCAGCGTGTCGGAATCGTTCGTTCCTTGTCGCGGCGGGACGGCAGCGCCCGGAAGGAGGGAATGGACTCGGCTCGTCTACGCGTACGGGCCGGTGAACTTTTTTATACTACAAACGCCGGAGACGGTGGCTCCACGCGCAGAAGAACTGGTCCGGCGGACGCCATGTCCGTTTCCGAGAGGGGTAAGCTCCGTACGTAATCCACGGCGGCCGGCGGCTTACTTCGTTAGCACCGGCACACTCGGCAGCCCGAGCGGGAGCATGACGGAAGGCAATGCCCTGCAGGAAACCCCTTCCATTGCCTGCTTCTGTGGCGGCAGTATTCTATACATTGCTGCCGTGATCTGAAGCCTGGCAGATTCGTTTTGTGGCGTAGCGTAAAATACAGTAATCCGCAGGTAGTATGTTGAACGGGTCCGTCGCCGCGCAAGTGTGCGACTGCAACAAAGGACGGCACGTGGTTTTATTGCGCTTGGTGCCCGGGCCAGGGTGCAGGGTAGGCAGGCGCCTCTTGGACAGCAAACAAAACCTGGGATCGTTTCAGATGACTCGGCAGGGGGCATGCTCCACTTCTAGTATATCCCAAATGAAGAAGAAAACTCACAAAGCCGCAGCAGAAAGTTTGCGATATGAAGAACCAGACCAGTGAGACAACCAGTCACTTCCGTATCTACGTCATCCCGTTGTAGGAAAATGTTGCTTTTCGACCGATTTTCTGATTCATTAATCTCAAGCTCAATACATTCATCAAGCCATCAAGCCTTTAGTATCACGATTGACTGATTGGTCACAATGTGCTTACGTCCAAACCAACACCGACCATCTCAGGTTATTAACCAGTGCTGCCTACTACTCCTCCCGTTCTTTTTTATATGACGTTCGTTAGTTCAAATTTACACTGCCGGTCTTAGAATAGTTGTTTTAAGCCTGAGCTCAATTCAATTTTGAGTTTCAATCGAGATTGATCTTGTTCTGACCACGAAATGTGGCTGGAAAAGTGGTCCTCCTCGGCCGTATCATCCAGAATGTTTTTTTTTTGGTTTCGGTTTACCTTGTCCAATCTCAGTCATCGTTAGAGTTGTGAGTTTAGAATATTAAACAAAGAATTACATATTTTAAGTTTTAGTCAAAATAAAAATAAAATGATTCAATCAAAGACACTGAATCCGTCAAAAACTCTAGATTCAAGGATTTCTAGAGCTAAGTACGCAAAACTTCAAGAAATGTATGGATTTTCTGAAACTAGAGCTCTGTCAAACGAGACCAAATGCCATGTTCAAATGAAATATAAAAACTATCTGTGACGAGTTCAAAGATCTCTGTCCAGGGTCAAGGAAGCGTTCTAGAATCAGAGGAACTTCATACTGCCCTGTTCTAAACTTCTAATATCTGTTTGCCAATGGGCGCGTTTTTCCCTTTTCCAAGCACAGTGGTCAGACGAGAACATTTTCAGAGGATCGCCTATGATTGCAGCTGGTACTCATGATCGACGGCGAAGGTTGTGCTACAACTCTCCCGTGGTGAATTCACAATGGGTGATTCCAGTGCACTGGCTGTTGCATTAAAGTTCCGCTTCCGCCCCGTTATTTTTGGGCGGTCGTGGTCTGCTGTTCAAAAATGACCGGAGCGTAGTGATGGCAGTATGGCACGACGCGCTCCGCCCAAGTGGGCGGCTTGCCCGTCGTTCGCTTGGAGATTTCCTTTCCTCTCTGGTCAAGTTGCTCGTCCTCCATTCCATTGGCGAATCCCTCACCTACCAACCAACTGCCCGAACAATGCGCTCCAGGTGCAGCACCAGCTCCTGAACCGGATTCTGTCCAGCAACAATTGCTGTCCAGGAAAGCACCAGCTCCTGAACCGGACGCTGCAGGTGCTGTCTTCTTCAGCTTGACTAGAAGTGGACTAAAGAGTGCTGACAAATATAGACTTGATGGTTTTGGTCCACAAGGGGGAAAGGATTAAAGATAGACAGGGACAGTAAAACCCTGTATCCTGGTTCTCGTCACCAGCCACATCAACTGTATCGCATCAGCTGCTAATTACCGCTGACCTCTGAGGGAGGTCATTAGTCGGAACAGAATAGTTTTCATATGGAGTAAGTAACTGGTGATAGAAAGAACTGGCAAGAGGTTAAATAAAAGCTTATGGACAGAGCATTTGGATCTTGGACAGACCACCTTTTCTTCAGAAGTTCATGATGGTCTAAATGAATGGCCGTACAAAAAATACTTATACTACCCCCTCCCCCATTGCTTTCCTAGGACGTCTGACAAAACTTCATGTTCTTGGAGGGTTATCAACAGAACAAACTTGACACTCGCACACCCACCTTCTACCAAGATGGCAACTCCGCATTTTGCAGCTCGTCACAATCTCACAGGCAAGCCGTAGTTGGGAAAAGACCTGATCACTCCATCGCGACTAGCAGTAACTATGACCGTGTTCCACGCGGCTGATACCATGGAGAGGCAGTTACCCAGTTGCGGGCCACTTTCAGGCTTCGCAGAAGGGAGCTTCTCCTCTGGCCATGTAGCCGACCCCTTCGCGCAGTCAGTGAAAGACCGTGGCCCAGGAGAACGTCCTTCTCCTTGGCGGCGCAAAGTGGGCACAATGACAGAGGGCTTCATGTGCCTGTCTTGATGCACTCCCGGCCATGGTACTGCGGTTGTCACATCCTTGGAGAAGAACATTTCACACGAGTGAACTGATTTAGTGTCTCCTGATGAATTGGCAAAGTTCCAGATGTAGACATAGGAATCCTTGCCGGCAGATATAAGGTATCGACCATCTGATGTCACATAGGGTGACGACAGAGCCTTCGACTTGCTAGGCCCTGTGTATGGAAGGAGAACAGAACTGTCAGTAACTGAAGTCACCAAGTGCAATAAGGTTCAAAGAGGATGACTTTCAAAGAAAACATACCATTAAACTTATGGATGGCATCACCATCGGCAACACGAATTTTAGAATCCTTTGATGTGATTATAATTCTACTGGAATCACTTGGACACAACTGCAAAGCACAGATCACAAGTCAGCTACTTGGATTCAATAAATGCAAGGATACTAGTTCTTCCACGAATAAGAACAAAGCAGAGATAACAAATCAGCTCCTTCGATTCAATAAATGCAAGGATAGCACTGCCACGAATAAGAAGTAGAGAAATATACACAAAGGAAGACATGAACCTTGAGGCTAGTTATCCGACTGGCAGTTGATTTTTTCTTCCCTTGCACAAATAATTCTTTTCCAAGCTGAATGTTTTCACCTAAAAGATATGATGAGCTGCTCAGTTGGGAGTATTGTATCTGCTAATACAATAATGATTTTTATCCAAATGGTTGCTACAAGAGGCGTGAAACATTCATCCCAACTGAAACCACACTGAAAAAAAAGGGAGATCTATAGTACCTGATTGACCGTAGAAGCGGCATGCTCCTGTAATCGTGCCCACAATGAAACCCTGTGGTTTGCAAATGCATGAATTAATATCCAGTGATGCAAAATATCCGTAATGACATTATATGATTCGTACCTTTCCATCTGATTGGTAACTTAAAGCAGTTATGATATTCCGTGTATCAGCCCAGTCAGTTACTCGCTTGTCTAAAACATCCCAAATGCGGACTTTACCATCTATGGAACCACTGATGAAGTATTTCTCATCAACAGGGTTGAACTGGACACACGTCACTGTTGGAAATTACAAAAGTGATAGAGAGGTGTCAGGTAATTATCTAGGGAAAAAAATAAACCATAGCGTGTAAAGTACGGAGAACATTAAAAATAAAATCCTTTCATGACCATAATACAGTTGGTACACAGGAACACTGAGCAACACTTACGTTGTCAAAGGAAAATTAGTCATGGATGATATTATTACTTACCATAATCTTTGTGTTTGAAAACTGCAAGACAACCATCGCATCCAGCTTTCCACAAGCGCACCGTCTTATCTTTTGACGAAGTTAAGAGGCACTGCAGACAAACAAAGTAAAAGCAGGTAAGTAATTTAACATTAAAAATACTACAGTAGGTCTAATGCTTCGTGAGAACTGATCATGGAAACAGTCCATCGAATACTAGTTGGGTTGTTTGAGTATCGCTATGTGCGCTATGCATAACTCAGATGTAAAACTTACGTCTGATTGTGACCATGTCATGTCAAGGATATCACCAGTATGGCCATGGAACTCATTCAGAGGAGTCTCTGAAATACGAAAAGCCTTCTTGGGTAGGACTGCGAAAGCTTGGTTCTGCCCCTTTGCTAGATTTGTCTTAAACATTTTAACTTTCTCCACATCTTCATGGGAATCCTTACCCCTATATAACGTAGGAGATGTTTCCACTTCTATGATTTGCCATATTCGTACAACACAATCCTCACCAGCACTTGCTAGATACCACCCAGATGGACTGAATTTCATTACCCTAATCGCACCCTTGTGTGCTCTGATTTCTTGATCCATGTAGACAGCAGAAAATTCAACAAAGTTTTTCTTTCGGTGTTGAACTCTTGCTTTAGATGGTATGCTTGTTGTGCAGTTTTTCACATGGACATCGTACTTGCATATTCCACCAAAACTTCTATTTACCATGAATTTCTTCCACGAGCTTTTCAAATCCTTAGCACCTTTTGCATCTCTGGCAGGACTATTACCATACCCCCTCCGCAATACTTTCTGAACAGATCGAGAGAGGCCAAGTAAGCTCTCGAACTCCAGAAGAGACATCACCTTATCTGATCCCACCTCCTTAAGCATGTCAGTTAGACTGCCATGCGCACCATTGTGAACTATATATCTCCTTCCACTATCCAGATCCCTTATGCAACAGGCACCGTCAGCTACTGATTCAGTGTCACAAACAGATGAATCCGAGGAAGAAATGCTACTGACAGTTCTCTCCTCCATGTCGGTGAAAGAGTCAACAGCTGTGATTTCACCACTGCACTGCAAAGAGTCCATTCTGGTAGCAGCAAATTCATTGAATCCCATTCCTTTCAAGAACCTTTGCCTCCTTTCTTGAACACTCATTGGTTCGTTTGCCCAAATCTCGTACCCAAACTTCCTTGGCCATCCTTCATCACTTGTGCTGCACTCTGAATAACAAGTCTCGCTTGGTGATCGAATATCCTCAAATGCATCAAAGAAAACTTCATCCCTGTCTGATTCAGACCTTGCCATGTTCACAGAATTGATTTTCTGACAAACAACGCAATTAACACAAGGAAGAGTAACTGCTGCACTCTGAATGTGAAGGCTCAAGCAGTGGTTATCAAAGCATCATCTGCAGTCCACAACGCAAGAATGAGCCAAGAATAAAATGGATATGTACAGCAAGAGAGAAAGATGAATCAGTATAACGAAATTGAGTTATTGTCAAATGACATTAACAGAATATTAACTCACAAATGACAATAACAGAACTAAATGCATCTAGTATCTAGGAAAACCTGAGTAAAGCAGAAAACTAAACGAAGCAGTCATAGTGGAGCACTGCAAATTACCATCATCAAGCAACTACTAAAGCCCTACACGATTGTCACAGGTTGTCAAGGAACCAAACAATCCAATGCTCAGGCCACCTTCCACTAAACTAATCCGCCCTCGGTTAATCACCTACACTCTGCGGGCTGCTCACGCCTCACGGTGCTCACCAACAAGGCAACAACTCACCAGCTGTACACCCAACGCCCCGCCTCGGGAATCCAACCGGCGGACGAATCGAGATCGCAACCACCCACACGGGCGGCCCGGCGGAGCCCGCGACCGACAGGGATAACAGCGGAAAAAAACAGCGCAGAAAGGCTAGTACTAGCAGCGCCAAGTGAAAGGGCGTCCTCCGAGTCGGGCGGCGCCAGTAGTAAAAACAGCCGCCGCCGTGCGATGCTGCGTAGCGTAGGGTGCTGCGGCCGCGGGCCCCGCGACGTGCCCTGCCGGCGGGCGCCGCCTATTCCGTGTCTGCCTCTACGCCGACGGCCGCGACAGGCTCAGAGGAGGCCAGGACTTGCCCATTAAAGTTGCAACCTTCACCTTGTCAGAATCGTGTACGAGAAAAAAAGAGAAGGTTTTGGTTTGTTTGTGATCATATAATACGCGCAAGGAAATGGGGGTCAAAGAATAACGGAGGAAAGAAAAAAAATCACGCTTACTTTCCATTGTTTATAGGGATTCTGAAAGTGACGCAACGCAAGGAATAAACCTGCGCATTCGGTTCTTGAAACCCAACAGAACTCGCTTTCGCTTTGCACAAAATCAAAAGGCCTAGTACTAGAGTATAATTGCAGCGAAGCGAAACGGAGCGAAAACGAGCCGTTTGGTTGCGGGGTGTTCTCGGCCATGGCGCCATTAAAACCGGCGATCCAGTCGCATTGGTGCGAAATGTAAATGCGACGCGGAGAGAGTGAACGCTCTGCTCTGTTTCAAAACTATACGAAATTCGAAAAGGAAACGTCCGATAATTCAGGGCAAAGGGCCCAAAAATCTTGCACTAATTTGGGGGCTGATCGTGCGTGACATATACAAAAGGAACGAGTGTAGTACTTACTAAATAAATAAATTTCCCATAAAACACGGTTTCAAAAAACAAAGACAAAAGCTTTCCATAAAACAAAGCGAGAAGTGGCAAAACCAAAACCAACCAAGCATTCCACAGTATCGATTCATCAGATAGGAATAGTATGAACGCCGCCACTCTCATATGGAACAGGAACAGGCAGAGCCGTTACAATCACACTCGCAAATCAATCGAGAAGGACGAACTGGTTCAGAAAGCAAATCACTGTGTCATTCGTCCACTACTACTGAACAGGAGAGATCAAAGCGCCTACACTGAACAAAAAAACGCAGCGGAAATGGCAAGGCACATCACCTTCTCTCCTTCCGCGCGGAAGTCCTGAAGACGATGAGCGCCGAGCCTTCCGCCGCTCGCCTCCGGCCGCTCCGCGCCATCCCGAGCACGACGACACGGCGACAGGGTCAGGGCTTGCGGCGAGACACCCGGCCTCGGTGCAGGGGACAAAGGGGAATGGGAGCTTGGCCGAGTCCGCCTGCCGCGAGCTTGGGATTGGGGCTCTCGGACGTTTCCTCCGCTCTCCTTGTTCTCTCCGGTCTCCGTTTCCAACGCGTCTGTTTCGTTCAAGACTGATGACAACCCGGCTCTTTATGCCGTGGCTAATCCCTGACGCGTTCTTGAACTAGGTCGCGTCGTATTCGTCGGGCCGGACCCCCGGTGGCCGGGTTGGGCCGGTCTCAGTTTTACGGCACTAAAACTTCTTTTAAATGTACGACATTTTCTTTCCTCAAAAAAAAAATGTACGACATTTTCGACTGTAAACTTAGTAAATTTAAACAAAATTAGTATTTTAAATTAAAATAAATTAGTACTCTTAAACTAAACATCATACACCAAGAACGGAGATAGTACTAAGTGTGACGTAATATAGAAACAATGTCCTCTAACTTTTACCAAAAGATTAAATTCGTCACTCACATTTTCGACGGGTTATCAACCTATTCATTTGGACTCCAACATTTTAAACCGGGTTCCACAGATGAACAAACCAAGGCTTCAGATATTCGATCTTCTTTTTTGCTGCATAATGAAGAGATAATGGGGTATTTCTCGTGGCATAACTAAGCAATTGACTACCCTGCCCATTAGGCTGCCTGACTTGACATGCTTGGTGGAGTACCGTTGACATGATTGGTGAAAGATGCGGGACCAAATTGGCTATTACGCCTACCAAAGTATTATTGTGGCCCATTAGAGGTTTTTTTTTAACAAAGACCTTTGTGCCGCATGCGAAAGCTGTGACATTAGTAAGAGAAATTTCTTCGATAATAACTACTCCGTAGGAGAAGAATACCGTTTACTCGTTCAAAACATAGGCAGGTACTTGTTGATATTCATTTGAAAAATTAAAAGTGTCCTAAAACTTTTGTTTTGTGTGGAGAGAGCCTGAAACCTGCCTTGTAGTTGCAGTCACTTCCACCACAAAACAATATCCGAATCGAACTACCACCATGCATCCAGACAAAGCATGCCCCCTTTGAACTGTTCTTTGCAAGTGCGATGGATAAAGGCAATGCATGTGATTTGAGTGAAGAGAGCTAGTGGCCTGGATTAATCTAGTATCATCTCCTCCATGCTTTTCGACCCTCCAGATAGGATAACCCACTATACTTTTGGTTCGGACAAGACTTTCAACGAATGGATACTCACACTTTTAGACCTTCTGATCACGGATCACGATCCGCTTTGTGGATTGTTCTTCCGGCCACTGTTGCTTGTGTTCACACGCTAACAACCGTGCACTACTTCTTTTCCCCCCTTCTTTTTTGCTGGGCTGCGTGATGCTACTGGCATGTAACATGAACGGTACAGCATTTTTCAGATGCATGCTACGGTGTTAAAGCGAAAGTGTGGGCGTGTAGCTCGGTTTGGGATTACGTACGCAACGCTGCTTACATAAGTGGCGAATCCAGCCCATGCATTAGCAGGTGTAATCTGGCATGTAGTTAGCTCGGATCAGCATAAAACATGATTAACAACTTCTAGTCGCAATATGTGTGGCTTTGTGCTGGATGCCTTGGAAGGCGGGAACTACTCGCTACGACTTGTACATGTTGCCAAATGGCCGCATCATTATAGGGCTTTCGTTTCCACTTGTGCAAGTGCTGCCCACTTCTTTATGCTCTCATAGGAGGAAGGAGAATACTAATAGTTTATGGATAATTATTCTGATTAGACAACAATGATGTTATTTGTCTCTTGACGAAAAAAAAATCAGACAAATGAGCAGCTGATTATGGAGATGCCTGAAACCGATTTGCGAGGCAGGGGATACATGATGAAAAGAAAACAGAGTACTAGAGGCTGGAGGAAGCGCGAGAAGTAATGAAATGCAGAGTTCAAAGGATGGCTAAACAAGCAGTGCTCAAGAATAAGTGCGCACCTGAACTTTTGCAGGTCGCAGCGAAATGAGCTATATATGCAGAGGATGCTGCAGGCAGGGGAGCTCGCCGGCGCGGAGGACGCAGCGCGTTGAAGGAAGTTCCTTCTCAGAGGAAGAGGAAGCAGGGTCAGACCCAACACCCCCGCGACGCAGCCATTTTAAGCAGGGTTTACGACTAACAAATGGCGGGGTTACCAACAACCAACATGCACCCGCAAATGGCAGAGAAAAATATTGATCAGCTTGCTTAATCGAGCTTTGCTACACTAAGTCAAAAGCCTCGCCTCCGAACAGCGCGGGGCGGGGCATGTGGCCGTCGGCTTGCCAACGCTGCGCTCGGCCATAAACAATGGTTAGCCGGGCTCTGATCCGGTGGTTGGCTCAGGAAGATTCCGCAGCTTTTACATGGGTTTCTGCGCACATCAACTCCGAAAAGTTTGGCGACACCGCCGCTTTACGCCGCCGCGGTTGGTTGGTCCACGAGACCGCGACGCGCGGCGGAGTAGAGAATGTGCTCACGCGCCGCGCGTGCGCCGCACAGTGTTCCGCCGTGGCTCGTGAGTGAGAGATCGAGGCGAGCGAATTGCGGAGGAGACGGCGCGCACGGCGGCGTCGGCGAGTTCATGCGACTGTCAAGTCAAACTCGATCGGCGATGAATGAGAAGTGCAGCGAGCATCGTTGCCAAATAGAGTAATCTCTCAAGTGGCTGGCTTGTGTTCCGTCCACACACATCCGCGCGCAACGCCTGGTGCTGCGGCACATGGGGGCCTTGGCTGCGCCGAGCCGACGAATCGTGACAAGCGAGCACTTTTCGGGGCACCTGGGGACCAGCGCGCCGCGATTTTAAGGAATATACTACCGGAACAGATCACGTACCGTGCTGCTGCCAACGCTCAGAGCGGCCGGGGCGACGTCGCGGCCAACGCTGCTGGATCGCGGAGATCGTCCTGCTGCGGCTGTCTGTCAACTCGGATCATACAAGTTGCATATATTTGTTGTCGTCTCCAGAATATGCCGTATGCCGAGAGTGCAAAACCACAAGTGGCCCGAGTTCCACCCAACCAAAACCCAAGTCCACGGCCGCGATGCCTGGTGACGCGGCGCACCTGGAGCAGTAGGTTGAGCTTGCAGAACTTGAGCATCAGCTCCGTTCCGTGCGTGCCGGCCGGGCAGGCTTGACAAGAGAGCACTTTTCGGGGTCAGGCACGCGAGCCTGGGGACCAACGCGCGGCGATTAAGGAATACCCGAACAGCAGGTCATGTCATCATGCTTCACGTCAAGGATGATTTAGGATATGGCAGGGGGGGGGGGCGAGGCCGCGAGAGTGCAAAACCACAAGTGGCCCGAGTTCCACCCAACCAAAACCCAAGTCCACGGCCGCGATGCCTGGTGACGCGGCGCACCTGGAGCAGTAGGTTGAGCTTGCAGAACTTGAGCATCAGCTCCGTTCCGTGCGTGCCGGCCGGGCAGGCTTGACAAGAGAGCACTTTTCGGGGTCAGGCACGCGAGCCTGGGGACCAACGCGCGGCGATTAAGGAATACCCGAACAGCAGGTCATGTCATCATGCTTCAAGTCAAGGATGATTTAGGATATGGCAGGTGAGATGGCCACGACCGCGATCGGATCACCCTCGATTAAACAGACCGTAATCGTGTACTAGGGTTGCGAACCCGGGATCATGTTTGCCTGCTATCGGACGTAAAGTGGTACCTGCTCGGCTGCTCGTCCAACTTTTGCAGGATAATTGACTCCATGCATGTTACTAGCATGGATGACCGATGCTGCGTCACGCCATGAACAACAAAATCATGCACGACTGCTCAATCAGTACGTGGAACCTCGTTATATTAGAGCCTGTTCGTACTACTAAATGACAATATTTTAAATAGCTAAAATCAAGCTAAAAAATCAAACAGACACTTAAGTCTGAAGAAGAACAGACTCTGATAGTAAGTTGGATCAGGCTCGTTTCGACGTGGGCCCATCTCTCAGGGGACTCGCGGCGAAGAAGATTCCTCCATGGCCGTGTTGGCTGCTGCAGCCTGCAACCAGACATTGGATTACGCGCCCATGTGGCCACCTTTTCGTGCCAAAATGCAGCACAACTTGTTTAACTGCCGCGTCCGTGCGTGCCATTTGCCGCCTCGGATTTCGTGCTGGACTGATTATGAAAAAAACAGCTGAAAAGGTCGCGTCAGATCACAGCCGCAAGGTAGTTTGGGCATGGTGGATGACAAGGATTATTGTAAACTTCCAGATCAGGAGCATATCAACTTGATTCTTGTTAATTAAGTTCGGGTACGATATGAGCCAGCATGTTTAGATCCAGTTTAAGAATCCATATTTTAAAGCTATAGGAGATGTAAACATGGCAGATTATGCACTTAATTTTAAACTCCAGATTATGAGATTTTAAGAATCTCATAATCTAGCCTAACTTAGCTTTTAGGTACTTTTATTTGTCAAAAAACCTATTATTTTTGAATGTTTGGATAATTATCGTTTGTGTCACCGTTTATTCTAATATAAGAAGAACAAGTTGGTCATTAACTACTTAAAAATTGGTTTCTAGATTTTAATAATTTAGGATATAAACATCTCAACCCAGATTTTTTTTAGAAGCTAGCTTATAGAAACTACACCTAGAATACAGATTCTTAGAAGCTGGTGAGGATCAAACACCACGTAAGAGCCCGGGATCGTGTTCGTCTGTCAGCTGGATCCGTCCGGCCTGGAAGATTTCCCACAATGATTTGTTTATGCCACTATCAGGGGTTGATAATGGTTGTCCTTCTAGAAAGAGTATAGTATATATATTTGGTGGCAGTACACGTGTGCTGCCAATCAAACATCACGGGTGTATACGGCGGCTGTGCTGTAGCCTGTAGCACAACACAAAGCCATAAGCTCTCTCTTCCTTGCTAAACTTTTTTAGGGGAGCAAGATTTGAACCCGCCATTTGTCAGTCACTGATCGTAATGTATTTTGACTCGTTTTCGAGTTACTTTTCTTTGACGCATTGCCAAAAAAAAAATGATCTGATTTGAGGCCAGCATGGTTCTTCTTCCACCCCAAGTCAGTTTGTTAATTTGGGCTGCAATTTTCGCTCAAGACCCCAAGGGGAGCAAGATTTGAGCCCGCCATTTGTCAGTCACTGATCTTAATATCTTTTGACTCGTTTTCGAGTTAGTTTTCTTTGACGCATTGCCAAAAAAACGATCTGATTTGAGGCCAACATGGTTCTTCCACCCCCAGGGTAAAATGGCAGCACAACACCTCACAGCAACAACTCTTATGCTTTCGTCCAACTCTTATTATGCTTTCGTCCTCACTTCGCGTAAAAAAGTTAACCCGACTATTACTGTATTTTCAGCTCGGGTTTCTAACTTTTCAGTTTGGGTTTTTAACTTAGTCTCCACTTTGCTAAGCAATGTGAGACTATTCTTACGTCTATGTGCTTCATACCTACTCCAGCTTTCACAGGAGCGATGCGACGCTGTTTGATCGCCATGTTCATCAAACAGCTGG
>LAPY01004047.1:32184-48342 GCA_000970635.1 Eragrostis tef
GTGAGGCTCGCCCCTATCCACACCCTCCCTCCCCCGAACGAGTCCAACTCGCCACCATGCTCTCCCTCTGCAATCCTATCTCAAACAGCACGCACATGCATATCCACTGGCCCCCTTCCCCTCCCTTCTCAACCCCATCTCAAATTTGCTCTTGTTTTTGTTACAGGGTAGCACCAGCGGTACGACCAAGTGAAGGTAATTGCAGGGTAGCAGAAGCAGCACGACAGCCTGGTAATAGCTCATTATCCCCATCCCCTCGTTTTTGTGCAGCAAAACACCTTATTTGTAATAGGTGACTGTAGCATGGAGCTTGAGACTGAAACGGCTGGTACCTCTACCGAGGCTGGTCAAGGTACAATCCTACCTTCCCTTCCTGTTATTGTTGTTCTGATTAATATTATGATCCAAGGAAACATTTGCATTGCAACACCCCAACTCTTCTATAGGCAATGCCAGGGCTGAGTGTGGCATGGGCACCTGACCTGACACGTTTGAGAGTGACTGACTAGTGTCCATGCGTTTGTGTCCTATATGTTGTTTTCCTAGTCAGATATGATAAGACATGGAAACCTACCCCGTTATCATGAACCCAATCCTAATCAAGCATAATGCACGTTTCACGTATGCGATTCTTTTATGCACTAGGGTGGATCCAACGGTCGGTCCATAATATTGTTCTTGGCCATTGTCCTCTGTCCACTCCAGGTTTATGGTGAACATTGCCTGCATGCACATGATTAGTTCAAATCTAGCCAAGGCTTGTTTGGTTTGGTCTTCTGCAGAACTACCTTATGGATTCCCGATCAGACACACTTTGGGTCACACTGTAGGCTATGGCTGCTCTTAACTCTTCGCATTCCTTCAAAATAAGGCCTTCTTGTCTTTGATTGATTAAAACACCCATGTCAGTAGGTCTAGGACAATCATGTGTAGATAGAAGAGCACAACAGAGCAGTCAAGTAATCCCGCTCTCCGTCCTCACAGTTGGTCTGCCACCCTGTTCACAATGGGTTGCAGTTCACCCTTCATTGGCTTGCGCACTAAGAGGGAGAGGTTAGATAAGTAAGACGTGAGTCCTTTAATTCACATAGCGGTGACAGTTGGATTATCGCCAAGTCATTGTAGCTTGTAAATTGCCGTGAGCTTTTTTGGATGTCGTTCGCAAGGCATGTTACTATGGGTAAGGGGTTCTTAATACCAGACATGAGTTATTGCCATACATAGACTGTTAAATTACAAATCATACTCAACCCAGAATAAAATGAAATGACATTGTTGCTTAATATAAGAGGCCACATCCACTTTAATATTTAGTTGGTATTTAGAAATGTTGTAAGCAGATCCAACGCATATTATTGATGATTAAATGGGCATTGATGAAATACAAGCTTAGTATCTGACAATATACTCATGACTGTTGTAATGCAGATTCGGTTATATTCTTGGCATTCATTTGGAAAATATGAAACTTGTGTTTCTGGGCATACTTTCTACAGCAAGACCAAGTTTCTTTTTGGAAGATTTGTTATGAAACTTTATGAGATATTGTTCTATTTGGTTGTCATGCAAATGAAGATCAGTTTTGCCGACAGTTTATTCCTGGACATAAATATTGAAAGAGAGGATATTCTGCCAATTTTTGGTGGTAATGTAATGTTCATTCTGCAGTTGTTGATTGCTTGGAATTGCTATGTTCAGAATTTATAAATTACTTTTCTACATTTTCTGCTCTTAATTTCTCGAATAGCCATATTCATTTGGGAATCCAATATGAAGAGTGTGTCCACCTGTGTGAGCAGGTACTTTGGTAAGGGATAAGAAGAGAAAGAGGACTGATCTTGGTAGAGCTGAACTGCCTAAAAGAATAAAAAAGGGTAAGTATTGAGATTCAATTTTTTGTAACTGTTTTGGAGTTACAACTTTGACAAAGTTGTGAGTCTAACAAATGTATAGTTGCAGGTTGTAAGGCAAAAAAGAAAAAGAAAAAGAAAAAGAAAAAGAAAGGTAATTCATCTCTCTCTCTCTCTCTCTCTCTCTCTCTCTCTCTCTAGTACTGTTTGTTTAGCTTTCTCGGATTCTGGTCTTGTATTTTGCATACATCGCTTGAAAATGTGGCTATCATCGTTTTTCAGTGCTTTGGCACCTTACCTCAACAATTTAGAATGCCCATTCCAGCTTGTGTTTCTAGATGTTGCATTTATAGTTTGCAGATATTCTACTTTCATTATTGCAATGCCATACCGTAATAAAAACAAAACTACTCTTGTTTTCCCTCCTAAGTTGGGTTCTTGCTTTTGCATCCTACTTAGACAATGTTGATGTTATGTGGATATTGCTGCCTCCCATTTGTTAAGCCTCATACTGTAGCAAATTACATTACTCATTGTTATTTTCTTTTTAGAAGGACTCATTGTTTGAGTTAGGGCTGATGCCTAGTTTTTGAGGCGTCGCCTAGGCTACAAGGCGCTCCTGGAAGGTGTGGCGTCGCCAATGCCAGAACAAATTGTGGCGAAAAGCAAGGTTCAGAGGAAGAAGAGAGGAAGAATGGAGGGAGCCTTCCAGCAAAGCCAAGACAGTTTCCCTCATCCCATTGACTTGGCGGCGATGCATGGCCGGCGTTTGCCGCTTCCGATCTGGATGGGGCAGTAGCTGTGGTCGATCTGAGTGGAAGGGCAGGGAAAGGGGAGCCAACGACAGCTACAAAGAGAGTGGACTGAGCGGCGGCACGCTGAGGGAGGGAGAGCAGGGCTCCGTTGCGGCTTCTCCCGCCAGGTCACGTCTCGAGGTAGGGGCAGGAGCAGGGCGGTGGCAGCGAATTGAGGCAGGGGCAGGGCGCCGGCGGGATCAGGAGCGGCTTGCGGTAGGTGTAGGGGCCGGGGGCAAAACGGTCATTTATTATTTCTGTTGGCCTAAAAAATATCAAAAACCAAACAATAGCTTCTTTTGGCATATTGTGATGAAAGTCTCACTTAGTGGTGGCCTTCTGGGGATGGTCGGCTTACTAAGGGCGTTCTGGGGATGGCTACTCTTACCAGTGATATTTTGTTGATTTGCCCGTCCTCACCAAGCCAGATTAATGCCTAGGCGTTTTGAGGTGGGTCAGTCGCCACACCTTGCCACAACGCCTCAGAAACATGTGGCCGATGTAAGATGTGGTGGTTTGTTTCCTTTATCAACTAAAATCTTTATTTCCAGGCATGTAGTTTTGATGCTGCGCACGTTGTTCTTTGTTCCTAATTATCAGTAGACAAAGTTTGTTGATTCAGGAACACAATTATACATGTGCAGATCAGAACATAGAGCAAACATTCATTTTGCACTGACCTCATTTAATCTCTTAGGTGTGAGTATCTTCGACGTGACTGATGAACCGATTGAACTGGTTGATGGTGATTCGCTGGAGGCATTCAGCGTCGAGATTATGTCTTCAACTGAACCTATGGAGGTTTCACTACACAACCAATTTTGATTCGTACTAGTATTTGGAGATTTGTGGTGAGTCTAACACAAATGTGCTTCTGCAGATGGAACCAGGAGAAGAGGGAGCACAAAACATAAGGAAGGAACATGGAGGTGCCAGGACATTCAATGTGACTGATGAGGTGCAGAGTTCCAAGAAATTTTGATTGAGCTGTGCAACTTGAAATTTTCGATTCACATCTGTCATGGAGCTGCTATAATATCTTCTCATGGTACTCAATCTTCAACTCCCATCGCTTAAACAACAAAAGCAACTAAGCAGATTTTGTATTGTGCTACTGTTTGGACATCGGCTGTTAGCACACATGCATTACGCGAGAGCCTAACAGATAAATCGCCATCACACAGATAATGATCGTCATACTGCATATTGTTATAACTAAATATGCATATGCAGCAAACGTAACATGTACGCTGTTGCTGGTCACAAAGGTGGTTTACATGTAAGCGCCATTCAAATGCTAAATTCACAGATGAAACAAAAGACCAGTGGAATGAACCAATTTGCGTGACACATATGCCGGTCCTTGGACATTTCTTTCTACTAGTGTGTTCTGCAGCCAGCTTGTGGGTGGCCGAATGCAGAAGGCTGAGAAGGGGAAGAAGGATTAGGACTTCTAAGATTTCTGGTGTCTGTGAACTCTTGGTATTTGGGCCTGCACACACGCGTGCGTGCACGCACACATTTCTGGTGTCTGGGAACTCCTGGTATTTCGACCTGCCCACACAAACACACAACCCAACATGTAGCATAGCCTTCCAAGTGTCAGAACTTTTCTTCTAGTAGCTGACAAAAAATCCCCATTTTTGGAAAATATTCCTTTAATGACCTTAGTGCACAGAGCATTAGGTCTCGTGATCAATCTCCAGCCTTGGTTTTCCAGAAGAGCTTTATTAAACAAAGGAAGCTCGTCATCTTTTCGCAAGCAATTGTCGTTAGCTTAAAACAGCTCATTGCATAAGTGCGGCCTCCAATCGAACACCTTGCGTTCAGGTATGCAATTGAACACCTTGCGTTCAGGTATGCAGCATGTCCATGCATGGTTTCCTGAACGTCGGCCTTGCTCGACGGTGTCGCTATCGCGAGCAGCGCGACTTGGACTGTGGAGGCGGCGGCGCAGACCTAGGAGCGACGATGGGCTCACAACGTCCGTGCTCCTCGCAGTCGAGGCACTCCAGCGGGACCCGTATGCTGAAAACGCGCGGGGCCTCACCGCGATGCCCTTCGCCGCGGGGCTGGGCGAGGAGCTCGGCTGCTCGGGTGCAGCGTGGAGATTTGATGCCGGCGGCGCAGAGCTATAGGAGGGTGGCCGGAGGTTGAAGACAAGGGCAAAATGGACATTTTCAAAAATATTTGACGGCAAATGTTGACGCGCGATGGCATATAAGATTAACATTTGCAGTCAATGGCAATGACCATATTAGCAGATCTCATATTAAGAACTTTTACAATGACAAATACCAAATTGACCCTTAAAAAAAAACTCCATCCGACACCTTCCCCACTGCAGTGGGTAAGCCCATCCTTGACCTCTTGCTTCGCATCATCTGATATGCTGCCGCTGAAGAAAATGGTTGACTTTCATTTATTAACCAGCTGTCCCGACCCCATATATTATACTCATTTAGAATCATAGCCAGCCTATCTGCGCTTCTCTTCGTTGCTTGACAGAAAACCAGACATTCGTTTCAAAAGAAAAAAAAAAGACAATTGTCGGCGAAAAGTAAATGAGAAATCCATGGCGCATGAATATCAACCCTTACTCCACGAGCAACATATTGAGGTCCAACATTTTTTAGCTTGCGAGATAAACCCTCCGCACCTAACAAGAAGAGATATAGAGAAATCAGGTCACCTTGAAGAATACCTCGTGATGGCGTGAAGGGTGACTGGAAAACCCTATTAACTCGGACCCAAAAACTGACGGTGGTTACATATTTCGTTACCAGATTGCAGCAATGCTGAGAAATCCCAAAGACAACATAATATCCTGGAGGTATCTCCACTTCACACGATCATATGCCTTCAACATATTCATCTTCACTAATATCAGATTTCCTTTTTATATCCTATATAATGTATGAACTCATAAGAAATTACAACATTGTCTGTAATTGAGAACTGACCATAGGTCAGTTGGCAAAGCTTCAAGAGTGGAGCCGAGCCGACTAAGGGTCGCGCCCTGGTACCCGCAGGGTCTCCAATGAAGGCCGGGGCATGTGGCCCTATTTTTTTAGGCGTTACTAATTGTCAGTCGCCCATGAGAGGAACGTGAACTTCAGTCGATTGAAGAAAAGTAAACATATACTTTTTTATATTGTCTGTAATTAAGAGTCACGGGACGAAAGCGTTTTGTTCCTTAGAGAAAAAATCATGTTAATCCACTCAAATTTACAAAGATCAATTTAACGCGGGGCATTTGCAAAAACGGTCTTGTTTTGTATGTCAATTACAAAATCGGTCTTTTTTTCTGGACTTTGCAAAAATGGTTCTATTTTTTGAACTTGAAGCTGCCGTCAAGTCCTGTTTTGTGATGCTGTTTAGTAAAGCCTGTTTTTCGAATTAAAACAAATCAAAAAACTTTTAGAAAAAACAGGAAAAGACCAGACTGCCCCTGCTCTGTTCTTCTTCCCCATTCTCTGTCTCCCGACACCCCTGCTCTCCCTAACCCTAGGCAAACTGGCGGCGCGCGGCTGGCGCAGGGCGGGGCAAGTGGAAGCGAGCGCAGGCGCGGCCAGAGCGCGGTGCGGCGTGGGTGTGGTAGCCTGCGCGCGGCCGGGCACGGCAGCCTGCGTGCAGCAGGGCCACCTGGGCACGGGCGGACGGATGGGGCGCCCCTATACGCAAAAGCCTGGGCGCTTGGCTGCTCATCCAGGGCGGAGCGCGACTGGACAAGCAGTCACCGGACGACTCCTCAACGGCCATGTGAGCTGTGTGTTCACGATGCAAATCCATGCACTAGGAGACCTGATTAAGCGATAAAACAACCGATTTGAGGTGTTGGTGCAAGTAATTTGCCGGATTTAGCTGGGGATTTGATCAGTCCAGCCTTATGGGGGAGACCAAATCCGTGCTGCCATGGCCGGCAGGGAAAGAGAGACGGGATCGAAAAAACTCTGCTTGTGTCCTTGCAAAGAAGACGACCGTCCATTTGTGGGACCCTGTAGAAAGAAGTAAGTATAGATAGTGGTGGGACCCGCACTAAGTTTAAATAATATTGTGTGTTTAAAGTCGTTTAAAATCTGCTACAACCTTATTCGAACATATACATTTCATATTTGTACTGCTTGTATTCAAAACATGGCCAAAGTTGCAAAGTTCTAATAAAAACAAGACTGATTTTTTAAAAAAGAAAACTGATTTTGCAAAGGGCAAATTTGTCTTTTTGTATGTCATTTAACACTGTTAGCTGTTCTTAACGGAATAGAACCTCCTTCTAGATTCAAGTTAAAAAAACATGACCGCTTTTACAAAGTTAAAAAAAAAACGATTTCGCAATTGGCATACAAAACAACACTGCTTTGCAAATGTCCCATTCAGATATGAGCTGAAGCTTAGTCTCACTTGGAAAAAAAAAACTGAAGCTTTGTCCGGGGCCTGGTAGTGTTTGGCCGGGGTATGAGAATCTTTAAGTGAGCTTAATATGCACAGCACGTCCCCATCTTTGCTTGTAGTCACTCTGTTTAATGGGTACATGCCAAATCCGGACAATCAAGACTTCTGTTGCGCATGCATAGAAACGGCGCATGAATTAAAACGCCCATGCTCCCAACGCTCCATCATCCTTAACGCGCACGCGCACGCACACAGCCGCCCTCGTAGGGTCGCGTGCCGCCGGCATCCGCGGGCGCAGCCTCCATCGAACGCTTAGAGGGGCCTTCGGTGTTTTAGAAGAGTAAATTTAGAGAGGTCTAAACAAAAAAAAATTTTAAACAAAGTTTAATTACAAAACTAACTGCAGAACTTTTGGTCTAAATCGCGAGACGAATCTAATGAGGGTAGTTAAGCCGTGATTAGATGATGATTACTGTAGCATTACTGTAGCAAAATATAAATTAATTAGGATCATTAGATTCGTCTCGAAAAGATGTACCGATCTGTAAAAAGGTTTTGTCATTAGACTTTATTTAGTACTCTTAAATAATAAGATTCTCTTTAGAGCAAAACTTTAGAGCCCTCTAAAGAGAGAGACCGAACGCGCCCTAGAACAAGGATTATGGTTTTGACAGCTGTCGGCGATAGATTGCGGCATGTCACATTCCGTCGACATAGTAAAAAAGTTGTTTAATGGGTTGGCTTGCACAAATAGCAACGAGTAACTCGTTTGAAAGACTAGCACCGTCTCGAGTGTAGTGTTTAGCCCGCTTCCGGCAGGCGAGTCGTGAAACGCTAGCTCGGTTCTCTCTCTTGTATTCTCTTTCCTCTAACTCAGATTTTGATGACGTGGAGCAGCTTGTAGCCGGCTGACTTAGCATCATAATACTTATTCTTACCTTTCAAGATCATCACGGCATGCAAATTAAGGTCACTTTTTTCAACTGAAAGTTAAAAGAGAAAACATACGGTAAAGAATGCTATTGGACGGTGATGATCATTCTCGCAAACTGCGGTAGAGGTGCTGGAGTACTACTGGTAGCGCACACTTAAATAGTGGATCGAACGTGCAAACCAAGCGTCACGGGAGGCAGCGCCGCGAAAAACTTTTGGGCAACGCGGCGACGCCAGATCGAAAGGGAAAAAAAAAAACTTGGCCCGGAAAGGAACCGTCACGGCGCGATCGAGCGAGCAGAAGAAAGAAAAAATCAGGCGCGCGAACGAATCGCGTCTAGCGCAGCGCGAAATGCAAATGCGACCGCGCCATGCAGCGATAAAATTGCCGAACCCGAGATGTCCAGCATCGGGGCTGGAGACGGGAACCAGGTGGACAGAGAGAAACTTCTGATAGAGGAAGGCCTCCGTCTATATTTAATAAGGGCAAACAGGAAACATGTTTAATAATTGTATTGTAAATTATGTCATAAAGGCCCTTTAATTCTGAGTATGAAGAGAGTACCTCTACTACATCTGAGCCTAGACGATTTCAGCTTGTTATAAAGGTGCATAAATTCTCACAGCATGTCTTTTCATTTCTTAAGTCCTTCAGTTGTGATATTAATGCAAGTCCTCGGATATCAATGTGACTTTGCTGTTAATCCACATATCATTTGTACTTATTAATATCTTTGTGAAGTGTATCCGCAAGTAAGAATGTGTCATCAATTTCGGGAAATCAAAGTTGGTGACTATTTGTCTGTAAAAGGACCCAATTGTGGCTACTTCTGTTGCTAGTTTTATGTAGTTGTTTTGCTCGTTCCATGTACAAATGTACTCATGTTCAGTTTGGCCCACTTTCATGCATGATACATGCTATAGTTTTTTATTCTATTATCTCTTTACATTCTCAGAATCTTGTCCTGTTTTTGTGTGTATGTTAATAACCTATTGATGTATATGGATGTCATGCATTTTGGTCTCCCTTTGCTCAAGCTGAATGGTTTCCTTTTTTCTCTGATGTAGGGTCGTTTCAAGTCAACATTTGGAATTTTAGCTTGTGGATTCGCATTACCCCAATGCCCCAAGTAAAACATGGTCTAAGGTTCTAATGGCAGTGAAAGATTGAAAAGTTTCTGTTTGGACTAAGCTGTACATTCTCTCTCTTACTCCAGGTCACAAAGGCAATTCTTGAAAACCCTAATGACAATATGAAAGTTCACTTGATCTATGCTAATGACACTTATGGGTTATGAAGACATTCTTCTGAAGATACTGTCTTTTTGTTAACAGATTTGCTATAGATCACTACTCGTTTAACCTGATTGTTGTTAGGCACTTGTGTGTTAGAAGTGTCAATGATGCCTATTTGGTGAAATCAAGATACTATTGCTATATCTGTTTGACTTTCATTCAGGACAGAGAAATAGTACACCTAGTTTCTGAAACCCTAATGACAATAAATATTGTAGTTTTAGGGCAATGTTTTCATATCACAAATGACAATATTGTAATCTTGGCAATTACCACTAATGAGTATGGAGTTGTATTTTGTCACAAGACATCAATATCTACTCTTTTCTCAAGAAATTTCTTCTGTACCATATGTCAACAGCTTTCATTTCAAACAAATAAAATGTTATAGATTTTTTCCTATGCGATGTAAGTGTAACTATGACCTCCGGTCAACATTGAAGACTTCTGTTAGTAGTAAACATTTCTTGTTTCTTGTCAAACTTGTTGTAGAAAATTATCGTCGGGCAGTGTCTTTTTCACGACTTATTGGATCACCAAATTACTTAGTGCTGCAATTCAATATGATAATACGGTATGCTATTTTGCAAGTATATTGACGTTTTTCTTATTGGTTTAATATATACAGGAGGAACTGGACTGTATGGCTGAAAGGTATCCTGATCGTTTCAAGATCTTCTGTCCTGAAACAGGCCACTCTGCTCTGAGGATTTATTTGTGCCTTCTGAGTTGTGACCCGTAATGTGTTAATTATCTTACCTGATCATATGCATCCCAGTCCTAGCATCTGCATACTCAGAATCAAACCCTTTACATCTTAAAGTGTGGGATTCCATGTGCAGCCTCCTGAAGTCTGGGATGGTGGTGTTGGCTTCGTACGTGTCGAAGGAAATGATCCAAAGTCATAGCCCAGCACCTGCTGCTGATATTCAGGTAACTCTTAAATTTCAGGAAGCACTGACCGGGAACCCATCAGCTATGTCTAATGGAAGTTAGCACTGTGGCTACTCATTTCAGATATTCAGATGTGGGCCTACTCCCATGAACAAAGCCGTGGCTGCCCACTCTTGGGATTTAGCTATCATCGCGATAACTAAACGCCCCAAACATTAGCGACGGGACATGGGCGAATAAAAAATGCTTATGAAGACATCTACTCCCTCTGTCCCAAATACTTGGCGCTTTTGACTTTCACACACTACGTTTGACCGTTCGTCTTATTCAAATTTTTTACGTAAATGTTATTTATTTTTTTATAACTTGTTTAACATTCGAGATACTTTCACCATGACATGTTTGTTTTGTTGTTTGCACAAAAATTTTGAATAAGACGACTGGTTAAAGTTGATGTCTGAAAGTCAAAAGCGTCAAGTATTTCGAGACGGAGGGAGTATCTATTAGCAGTATGCCCTCAGCTGTCCCATCACCGGGTGCACACAGGTGAATATTTATAGGGCAATTGCAAGGAAATTTTGGACATGCCCAGACTGCTCCTCAACCGTCATTACAGATGAATACCGAATGCAGTACAAAAATATCCGGAGGGTAGTAATGTCTTTTCCCTGTACCGGAATGAGAAACCCTAACGTCATCAGGTCTGGGGCGTTGATCTCGGTCGCCCTTACGAACGGCCGAGATCATCATTTTATCGTACTTCAACTGAACCTCGGTTCGCAATTGGTGGTAGGCTTGACAATCCTCGCCATTCGCAGTTGGCAATGCCTCCCCAACATAGCCCCTCGCGGGAGTGGGTTGCCTCTGGCGATGCAGTCCCGTGACCCCTATGGAGCAGTTGCCAACCTGCTGACATCACACCCTACAAAAAGAAAACATATGAAAAGGATAAAGTGTTACCTTTTTTGTGTTTTTTTTGTAAATAAATCCGAAATGATGCATTTCTCGAGGGTCACTGACAGTTACCCTCGGGAAATGCATCGTTTCGGATTTACTCACTGTTAATGCGGGCCGGCGGAGCGGCCTGCGCTCTCTTCACTTGCTCTTTTGCTTCCTTTTTGTTTTGTTTCTTGCTCTCTTTTGTAGCGGCGGCGAGATTCGCGGCGGTTGGTTGGCAAAGGTGAGGGGCTGCTGTCGCGTTTTAAGTGTTGTTCACCCCGCGTTGTTTCTGATACCGCCTTTTGGTTGCAGCGCGATGTCTCGTGTGGCGAAAACTGTGAGACTTATTAACGGTGATGCGGACAATGGATCTGGGAATTGTTTGAACCCCATTTCCGCATCTGAGCGGTCGAGACTCGATGCTGGGGTTAGTTCCGCCGCAGAATCTGTTGATGTCGCCGCAGATGCCAGCGCAAGTGCCGGAAATGCAGCGAGTGCTGATGCGGCGGGACTGCTGACGCTGGATCTAGATAAGGGAAAAGATGTTGATAGAGGTAAGGAATTAGGAGAGCCTCACTATTATTATCCGTCTGTTGAGTCGGCTCTTGCTGCGAATGCACCTAAAGAGGCGACGAGTCGACGTTTAGAAATTGCGGAAGGGTCGATCAGACGATGAGGTTGACGCCAGTGCTAATTGCAAGGATGCTGAGGTTGAGTCTTCGTCATTAGGTGATGTCGTGGATCGCGCTGGTAACCTGAGGCAGCCTAAGGATCAAGAGTACGAGGGTACTGCCGGATTTGTCCCTCCCAAGTGACGGATGAAGTAATTGCCGAGTATGTCAAACTCAGTTATGTCGAAGAAGGGCAAGCTAGGGCTCCGCACGGTGAGGAGACGCCAAAGCCGAAGGCGATGAAGCTGTTATTTACCGTGACTCCTATGAGGCGGGGCTGCGACTTCCGGCATTTTAATTCCTGTACAAGGTGTTGTATCGGTTCAACATGGATTTGCATCACGTGGCTCCTAACGCCATTGCTACCATTTCCAAGTTCATTTGGGCTGTCAAAAGTTCTCGCGATGCCATGGATTCTAGGTGTTTTTGTCGCTATTTTGACATACAGTTGAATTCGAGGGTTGTCTCTTTTGGTGAAGACGACTTTTATGCTCAGTATGGGGTCTGCAGCTTCAAGTCTCGCAGTTTTGGCAATAGGTCCAAGTTGAGAGACAAGAGTAAGTGGCCCAACGACTGGAGATATTGGTACGCTAAGGTTCCTAGTATGGTGAATCCGGATCGCATTGATGGTTCTGGGTGGGCGAGATATGGTTGAAGAATTTACGCAGCTGGTGCCTGGCCTATCCGTGAGGGCTGGGTCCCGAAGCAGTTTTTGAGGAAAAAATTACTGTCTAAGCAGGTGATATACAAGTCTCCAGTCTTGGGTTGCAAAAATCCCGAAAGGTGAGGGGCTGCTGTCGCGTTTTAAGTGTTGTTCACCCCGCGTTGTTTCTGATACCGCCTTTTGGTTGCAGCGCGATGTCTCGTGTGGCGAAAACTGTGAGACTTATTAACGGTGATGCGGACAATGGATCTGGGAATTGTTTGAACCCCATTTCCGCATCTGAGCGGTCGAGACTCGATGCTGGGGTTAGTTCCGCCGCAGAATCTGTTGATGTCGCCGCAGATGCCAGCGCAAGTGCCGGAAATGCAGCGAGTGCTGATGCGGCGGGACTGCTGACGCTGGATCTAGATAAGGGAAAAGATGTTGATAGAGGTAAGGAATTAGGAGAGCCTCACTATTATTATCCGTCTGTTGAGTCGGCTCTTGCTGCGAATGCACCTAAAGAGGCGACGAGTCGACGTTTAGAAATTGCGGAAGGGTCGATCAGACGATGAGGTTGACGCCAGTGCTAATTGCAAGGATGCTGAGGTTGAGTCTTCGTCATTAGGTGATGTCGTGGATCGCGCTGGTAACCTGAGGCAGCCTAAGGATCAAGAGTACGAGGGTACTGCCGGATTTGTCCCTCCCAAGTGACGGATGAAGTAATTGCCGAGTATGTCAAACTCAGTTATGTCGAAGAAGGGCAAGCTAGGGCTCCGCACGGTGAGGAGACGCCAAAGCCGAAGGCGATGAAGCTGTTATTTACCGTGACTCCTATGAGGCGGGGCTGCGACTTCCGGCATTTTAATTCCTGTACAAGGTGTTGTATCGGTTCAACATGGATTTGCATCACGTGGCTCCTAACGCCATTGCTACCATTTCCAAGTTCATTTGGGCTGTCAAAAGTTCTCGCGATGCCATGGATTCTAGGTGTTTTTGTCGCTATTTTGACATACAGTTGAATTCGAGGGTTGTCTCTTTTGGTGAAGACGACTTTTATGCTCAGTATGGGGTCTGCAGCTTCAAGTCTCGCAGTTTTGGCAATAGGTCCAAGTTGAGAGACAAGAGTAAGTGGCCCAACGACTGGAGATATTGGTACGCTAAGGTTCCTAGTATGGTGAATCCGGATCGCATTGATGGTTCTGGGTGGGCGAGATATGGTTGAAGAATTTACGCAGCTGGTGCCTGGCCTATCCGTGAGGGCTGGGTCCCGAAGCAGTTTTTGAGGAAAAAATTACTGTCTAAGCAGGTGATATACAAGTCTCCAGTCTTGGGTTGCAAAAATCCCGATACAATTTCAGATATATGTTTTGTGAAAGCTGTTGAGGTTGCTGCCTCATCTATATGCGGGCCTTTCACCGCTCTTGAAAACCGGAACTGAAGTGAGATTCTTGTGACTCGTTGACTGAATCGGGTGTTTGACGAGATGGGGCTTAAGTATGGCGTTCATGTCATTAAGGTTTCCAAGAAGGGGCGGACAAAGAAAGGCGAGGAGATTATGGTTAGTTCCACGGACGTCGAGAGAAAAATCTGAATCTGGGAGAAAGAGGATCGACGCTGAATGTCGGTTATGCTCCTCCACCCCCTAAGCCCCATCCGGTTAAGGCTGCCTCGAGATTCAAGGCTGCGGAAAAGGCGAAACGTCGCTTGGTTTCACGGTAAACTTTTATTTTAAGGTGAAATAATGTTCTGACCTCTGCATAATGTACATTTAGCCTTACATATCAAACACCAAGGTGAGCTGCTACACTGCCTATAACACCTAAAAACAAGAGTAAAGTGCACTGGAGGTCCATAAACTTATCAGCCTGTGTCATATGGGTCCATGAACTTTTATTTTGTATTTTTAGGTCCACGAACTCGTCCGTTTGTGTCATCTAGGTTCATAAACTTTTACTCTCCAGTTGTGGGTCCGTGAACTTGTCCGCCTGTGTCATTTATGTCCATAAACTTGTGAAGAGGTATACAACACATTCATACCCCTTCTGACATACCTACACCATATGACCCTGACATATGAGCTTAACATCTTAATGCACTATCCTTTCGTTCAAATTCTAGTAAATCACCTCGTATTTCCGATCGTTGTTTATCCATCATCATTTTCATCCGTCAAATGTTTGTTGCTTTGAACTTTTATTTTCTAGCCGTGTTCTCACACACACGATTTTGCTGGTCCTTGACGCACCACCTCATGATGGATTGTGACCTTTGTGGTCAAACTCCTATTATCGTGTGACAGGACATGAGGTGATTTATTAGAATTTAAACAAAATAATAGCACATTAAGAAGTTAAGCTTATATGTGAGGATCACATGGTGTGGATATGTCAGAAAGGGGTATGGATGTGTTGTATATCTTTTCACAAGTTTATGGACCTAGATGGCACAGATTGATAAGTTTGTGGACCTAGATGGCACAAACAGAAGAGTTCATAGACCTAGAAATGCAAAATAAAAGTTCATAGACCTAGATAACACTGACAAGTTTATGGACCTCCAGTGCACTTTACTCTAAAAACAAATAGAAAACTACCATCTAGCTCAGCACCTCTAAAATCCTATGGTGTCGATCAATCACTGTTGTTGCAGCCGTGTATCTTTGTAGCTGCTTGAACAATGCCTAATCATACATTAGAACTCCAAACGAGGTCGTGCGGACGTAAAGCACCTCCCCACGCATAAACACGACACTTTCGTTGCACATTTTGTCATCGTACAGAAGGAAGTCTGTCAGATTATGCGGAGATGAAACATCTCCCCGCGCTCCCCGTGATGCTTTCGCTGCATCATTACCAACATTGAGTGACTTCTTTGTCAGATGAAATGAAACCTTGTTTGCAATCTTGCATAACGGCAACAAGTTGACAAAACCAATAAACAACCATGGTCATGGCTATATTGGCCTCTCCCGAACAAAGCGAGATCTTGCCACCATAGATCATCATCACTGCAAGCTTCGCTTCATCAAACCCGCTTCCTCAACGCCATCTTATCGAGCACCAAACTGATTCGTACATGAGCACATGATAGACCATGACAATCTCTCACAAAATTAATCCTCCGATCATTGAACAACCAGGATCTCCAACCCAGAGCAGCCACGATTTAATGCATTGCATCCACCTTTTTGAAGGTGTTGACGGTCCTTACGACCCATTTTCACCGTCAACTTTATGCACCTTTTGGAACCTAACACCATCACCAAGGGTAGACATAAGGCTTATTTCTAACAAATTCCACTAGTCTTGGTGAAATTATGAGTGCAGGTGCAATTCATATAAAAACTGGAGAAAACAGGCACTAAATATGGACTTTGCAAACGACGGATTTTCCTTGAACTAAAGAAGTTAGTCCAAAAGCCCAAAAACCACAGAACCAGGCTTCAAGACCAAACAATGCAGGTGGATTGGGCACGTACCTAGCTAGAGGAAGGCCAGGCCCAGTGGGGCCCAGGGAAGGTCCGCCGACCCCTCTGGTCAGGTCGGCCGACTTGCCAGGGAGGCCCCCCTGGCCCACTCTTCTGTGGCGGTTCACTACCGACCTCTGGAGGTCGGTTCCCCCTACATTGAATGCCATTGACCTCAAGAACCGCCTCTAAGTTGTCGACCTTTCAATGCTATAAATAAAAGGGCACCCCCCCTCTCTCAACACACCACAGGACACAAGACTCTCAAGCAGAGCCT
>LAPY01004049.1:4015-25159 GCA_000970635.1 Eragrostis tef
GTTCTGCAGTTAGTTTTGTAATTAAACTTTATTTAAGACAAGATTTTTTTATTTAGACTCTCTAAATTTTAGAGAGAATGACGCAACCTTGTTCACAACACTTAGTTCACAACCAGATCAGACGCAACGCAATTCTCTTTCCGACGCGTTGCCTGGACCTGTGTCTGCTTGCTCGCGGGGCCTGCCTGCGTGCCTGGACCTCGCCGAACTTGTACGCTTGCGCCTACACGCGGTGTGCGCCGCGTCAGTGCGTCGCGGGCCTCCTACCCCACCCGGCCAAAACCGGCATCTACAGTCGCGGGCGGCAAATGCATGCGCCTGCGAACGCTGTACCGCGTCAGTGCATTTCCGATGGGAAGGGGAATGAATAAACCGACCGAGGTGGATGTATCATGTAGACTGTAGAGTCAACCTTACGCCCCGGATGCGGATAAGCTGGCTCTGTCCTCCCACCGAAGTGGCAATGCAGTCAATATGGCGTGATGCCAAAGTTGCAACGCAAGAAAACTGCCTACAGGACCAGCAATTTCTTTTCCTGGGCAAAGGAATGGGATGAACCGGGGAGACTAGCTGGAGGGCTGGGAGCAGTAACACAAAGCTAGAAATGGCTCCGCCTCGTTTGTCCACTTCACTTGAAGAGTTAAACGGGATCCACTCTTCGTTGCACGAACCGCGGAGCAAAGACCGCCGCATCGGGATCAGCCGCGCCTCAGAAAACAGCGCAAACAAAGGCGAGAAAACCCCTCCGCTGCGCCGCTGCGCCCCGGCGCTCGGCTCCTAGTCCGAACGCCAAGTTTGACTTGCAGATACCAAGAATCCATGCAGGGGCGCCAGAGACAACACACACAAAGTCGCAGAGCGATCCAAAGCACCGCGGAACTAGACATGCATGGATGACGTAACGAAGCCTGTTTTCTTTTCACATCCGACGAGACGGACGAAGAAGAAATGCATTATGCAGGTGCCGAGAACGGAGCGAGCACGCATGGAGGACGCGCGCGGGAATTAACAAGTCGATCTGTCTGGGAGCACGTTACGATCGCCGGGGCGCGTTGCGGTGGATGGATCATGTCGCGGCCTCGGAACAAAGATTCCGGGGTTGGCCAGAGCATGGAAACGTGTATTCCGCCTGTCCCACGTGACCGGCACGATCGAGGAGCCCCCCGGCGCGCCGGCTCGCCGGTTGCGCCCACATGCCCGTGCGCCTCTGCCAGCTGCGGGATCCGAGCGGGCGGCGGCATGCGACGGCGAGCGACCCAGCGAGCGATCGGCTCGCCTCAGTCAGTGCGTGCGTGCGTGCGTGGCTGACCGACCCCGCTGGTTTAATTTGTTAACGCGCGCGGGGCACGGCGGCATGGGAGGTCGTTGAGCTGCTGGTTCGTGTGCTCGCGGTTTGCTTGGGCACAAGTCAAACCCTGCAAGTGAAGCAAAACGAGTTGCCACGAGACGAGCCCGGCCGGCGGCCATCATGGTTCTGAGAACATCAAACTGGCTAGGCATGTGCTCTTTCATCGGGATCTTGTGCGTGTAGCTGCGTCTGCGCTAAGCTGTCCCTGTGCGTGCGCCTAGTAGCGTGCTGATCCGCCTGTCTGTCCGTGTTCTGTCTGTACCGGCCGGTCCGCCTCTGCACGCATGGCGTCGTGCTATGGGTAGCCTCAACGGTTGAATTCGAGGCTGCAGCTTTTTCTTTTTCCCTTTATGAGAGGTATAAGAGATTTCACTGTTCGTTCAAGAGTGAGCGAGAGAGATTTCATTATTGGCTTCCAAGTATGCATTGCGTTTTTTTTTTGTTCTTTTTGTGTATGCATGATTAGTGACATGATGATCTTTTATTTGTATGAATAAAAAATATCATTACTTTTGGATTCATGAATGAAGAGGAGCATTTTTTTAGGCAGCAGTGAAAAGTAAAGATTTCTTAGGCAAAGATCGAAGAACTCGTAATGAAATATGTGCGCTGGAGTATGATATGTCAACCTATTTACCTACTCCACCCTTTTCTTTTATTTGTTTCATTTTACTTATTTCATATTTGTTAGTCCAAAAATTCAATTTCTTAGTAGCAAAAGTTTGGCTAAAGAACCGTCCTATTGTTCTGCAGATTGATAAACTTTTGGAATACTAAGAAAAAAGCTGCAGCTAACATGTGGCTTTACAAACACGCAATATCCCTACATTGTACTCCATTTGTTTTCTTCAACTCTTCAAGTTTGTTATGTCAAGAGTGCTATTTGGTCTTTGATAGCTTTATTCTTTAGTGTGACACTTTTACCGGTTGGGTCACTTGTCGATTTGCATGTTGTATGCACTGTTTGAAGTCTAGAGGGGTGGGTGGGGCGAGGGGGACGGTGCCCCCCCCCACTATATCCTCTAGTTCTATCTATACAATGTTTTTTTATGCTTTTGAAGTATTTCGTTATATTTATGGCAAATAAGCAAATAACTAATAAGATATGGTTTTAATATGTAAATACGGTTTCTTTTCTGGTTTGCTTTTCTTCTCCTAATGTCTTTGTGCGCAGCTGGGGAACAAAATTTTTATCATTCTTTGTAATATTAATATCTACATGCATGAACCATATAGAGGCTGAAATAGTAATTACATTATTTCTCTTCTAAAAAATGTATTTTTTAGGGAATTGAAATGCATAAATGAAAACTAAACCTCTTAGGGCCTTTAGGTTACGAGGCCTTGTTGCTGAGCCTATATAAGGCCGTACTATGCTGCCAAGAACTAAAGGCCTTAGGTCCTGTTCCAAACCTCTATAGATAGCAATTAGCAGCTAAAACTAGCTGTGAAAGTATGGAACGGGTCCAGCTAACACCTCAGCTAATGATTGGTTGATTCTCAACTAACAACTAGTTGACAAGCTACCCGATCCCTGCTAAACTCAGCTAACAATTAGCCAGCTAATAGATAGCTAGTGGCTTTTAGCTAGCTAACTATTAGCTCTAGAGGTTTGGAACAGGGCATTAGAAAGTTGGGCCTGGACTGGGCGGAAACATGATTCGTTCCTCCCCAGCGCACTACTGTCACTGCTGCCAGACCACTGGACGCAGCTCTCAGATCGCCGAGAAAGCACCGTGCCCGTGCCGCGACGATTGACGATGGCGGCGCTGTTCTCGGTCTGGCACGGTTTTTTTTTTTTTTTGAGAAAATCTCGGTCTGGCACGGTGGCACCAACCGGTAAAGCGACGCTTGTATTCTCGTATTAGAATTGGGCTGCTACGGGCCCGATAAAAGTGAAAGCCCGAGAGCATGGTGGCTTACTGACTTGGAGGGTGAATAAATGAATTCCTGTGTATGCCAGCGAAACGGGTAGACAAAATCCTCGCATCAAACAGAAGGAAAGAGCGTGTTGTTAGCAGAAGAACATATTCCGATGAAACTGCTTAGTACGCGTTCAACTGAACTCTGGACCATGCGATCCAACGAGAGAGAGATTTGGTAACTGTTGGATATAATTGAACACTAGCTAGACATCCCCCGAAACCTACAAAGAAGAAATCAAAGAAATGAAAGGAATAGCTCAAACTGTAGGCTACTTGCTGCAGGCGCAGGTAGTGGCGTGGTAATACTAGAGCTGTGCTACGCTAAACGAGAGAATCGTTTTCATCAGTCTTGCGCTACGCCGTTCGCTTTCTTAGCGTCGCTGTTGTCCTTGGTCGCCACGAGCGGCTCCGTCTCCTTGTCTGGCATCTGCAGGAACAACAGGCAGATCAGATGAGCGAACAATTGCGGAGCTCAAATTCGAGCGTATGCGACGCAGGGAACTGAGGGAAGACGAAAATGATCAAAGCGTACCTGCGAGACCGGAAGGGCATCGCCTGCCGCCTTCTTCTTGCCCTCCCGCACCGAGAAGTAGGAGTAGAGCGCCATGCCGAAGATGGCGACGAGGATGCCCAGTATGTTGCGCATGGTGAAAGGGTCGTGCAGCAGGGTGTAGCCGAAGGACAGGACCAGGCACGTCTTGAGGTGGCCCAGCACCTGATACGTCACCGGCGACGTCGTCCCGATCACCAGGAACGTGCTGAAGTTCACGGACACCGCGATCAAGCACGACAGAATGATGAAGGCCTGCAACAGAGTACGTTCATGGACCCCGGGTTATTCTGCATCTTGTCATCTCCATCCAAATTCTGAATTTTGAGATGTACTTGAACAATCTTTTCAGAAAACGGCTGGAGAATGTCTGAACTGCAACCGTTGCATCGAATGTGTGACAGCGCTTACCACAACTGGAAAGGTGTATTTGTGGGCGAAGACGCTGCGGTTGGTGAGGAGTTGATCCACGAAGGGGCCGGTTGCAAACAGAATGGCGGCTTGGTATGGCGCGGATTGGTACAGAAGCTGCGTCGAAGAGACCTTCAACTTCCTTTGAATCGTATTTGTTAGCTTCAAAGTTTACAGGTTAAGGATACAGCATGTCAATAGTGCGAGATGTGTAGGGTACATCATGTTCAGAGTTTCACAACATGCATCGGGAAATGAGAGATCCAGCATTTCACGAACATATTGGATTTTTTAATATTGCAAAGACTTTTTTTTAGTTTCTTCTTTCTTGAAGTTTCAGACTTTAAGGTGAACTGATTGCACTGCAAGAGTTAATTACTGGTTGAGCAGCTAAACCTACTGTTAATTCCTGTTGTGCTGATAAACATGCAAAGTGCGCATAGAATGAAAGTCAGAAATATTTCAACTGTATAGGATACAATTTGGCCGACGCAAGTCGTGGCGATTGCGAGGCCAGAGAGGACAGAGCCAAGAAGATTTAGCTTGAGGTCAGTAACCGAAGCAATGCCAACTCCAAGTAGCAAGACCAGTAGAGAAAACTTGATAGTCTCACTGCATATCGTTGGTTATACTGCATTAGCATAGTGATAACTGAAATGAAATGGCCTAGTTTCCTGAAAAGAGATGATACTGTCTGCGTCCAGAAGAATAAACAAATATAAGCTCACTTTCAATTTATCTACTTTTCTAGTCTCTGCCAATTTCATTTAATTTGACAGATAATTGTTCTTGTCAACGAAGTGAGCATAGCTATTGGCGGCAGAACGAAGTTAGCGAAATCTTGTTACACTGTATATAGGGTATCTACTTTTTATGTTTGTGTTGGCCTGAATGAAATGGAATCAGAACTTCCAGCTGAGAGAGACAGAGAGTGCTCCATGTGTTTTTTCTAACCTGAATCTTTTCTTCAGGAAGATGGTCTCCAACAGTACTGTGAAAGGTATGATGGCTAGCTTTGTCATCTGTAGAACACACTGAATTTGAGTATCTGATTCATTCATTCTCTAAAATAAGATACTGAATGATAAGAGCACTGACCTGGTAAAATCCTATAGAATTGAATCCTAAACTAAGGTTGAGGAGGCCAATTGAAGTTCCATTTAGCAATCCAAATAATATTACTGTCTGACCGTCGATTGCCTTGGGCTCAAAAAAGCGCATGCGTTGCGCAACGTGAAGGGTGAAGAAGGTCACCATGAGATGCCAGCTTGTCAATGTTGTCGCTGCATCAATCAAAGCATATCACAAGTGTTGTCAGGTAAGTTTGAATATGAACTGGATACATGTAATTCTGTGTGATGCAATGTAGATAGTGGCTACTGGCTAATGAACAAGCTGAAGAATTATGTGTTATGTAGTCATACTTGTATACTGTAATATATTTTTCGAGGAACTAAACAACAGTCTACTGTGGCCCGTACCAAATGGAAAGCCAAGAGTGCTGATGAGGGCCTTGTTGCAGATGACAATGGCCACCGATGATGCTACAGAGAGCGTGAGAGACCCGATCACACCAAGCTGGAAACCGGCAGTCATCTTGACCAATTGCTATATCTGCTACCTGAAACAGCACTATCCACCAAAATAATCAGGGAAAGGTATGGACAATCTGAAGAGTATAAATTTGAAGCTTGCAGTGTGACTACTCGTGAATGCCACGCGGTATAAAGTTTATTGATTCAGTCTTCGTCAGGGGATTTTCGGTGCATGCACAGGACCAAAAGCCTGAAACTAGATACATAGTACGAGACAAAAACCAGCTATATATCCTTGTTTACATGTATGGATTGCCGGTTGGATTGGCTTTATCGGAGTCAAAACCGTGTTCCAGGAGACCAGGAATAAAATAGGCCGACGATAAACAGGCAAGACAGATGCTGTCAGTGATTACAGAAATAAGCTGAAATGCTTGGCCGCAGTTCCTGCCAAATGGCTGCTAGCGTAATGATCATGGCCAATGTCCGAAAGATGCCGCTAGAACGCTGGCGTAGGATGCTTCCCCAACTCCGCCAGATACATCCGTCGTGCCATCGAGCTGACGAAGTCTTAAGCATATATGCTTGCCGACTTACAGGCATTCTGCTTACGCCAGCATGGTCACATGGAGATGTGGAGGCATGGTATGAGACCAATACGGTGAGTACAAATGGACCCCTGGTTTCGCCTAACGCGTTTAGCAAAGTATCAGAAGTGCTGTACAGCTAATTAAAACGAGAGGAAAATCCATCTTTTCCTTATTGTGTTTACACGGTTGCAGATAATAGTAGTCGTTGACCTGAAGAAACCACGTGGACTTATTGATGGGTGGTTCACTCAATTCCAAAGTAGTACAATAATCGAAACGGGATTCTAATTGCCATTAAATGAGCGATCACTTTGCAATTGCACTGAATATTAAAACTGATAAAAGTAAAGCGTCTAAGAAAAATTCAGTGGCGCTCTTGTATGCTCCCATTGCAGCCAATTGTACACAAACTAAGAAATCAGCGAACTTGAGAACAGAGCACCTCAGTTCGATCTAGCATAGTTATATGTTCTGACACCCCATGAAATTTACTATCTGGGGGACATGCATCCTGATTTCCTCAGAGTTCTCTTGTTGTAAACATAAGAAACTCTGAGGAAACAGATCCCAAAACCCAAATTCATGAACAACCTGACAGAAATGCAATCTTGGAAAGAACAAACAGCATGAGTAGTACTCACCTCCCTCTCCTCTGCTGCCACCCTCTTCCTGTCCTGCTGGAAAGTGGAAACGGTGAGGTGGCTCGCGAGGAGAAATGGAGCACCAGCTTCTAATGGCGCTGTTTCTGCTCGGTGGCGCCTTGCAGGAAGAAGAGAACGCGACGAGTTTTTATGTTCAGGCGCCTGTGGCCCGGGGAGGGGGAGGTGTTGGTGGCGTCTGTGTGTGGATGCCTGGTGGGCAGTTTGGTCCAATCTTTGACGCCGGTGTTTCATGTTTGCATCGTGCCGGTGAGGAATTGAAAAAACAATGTGCACTCGAGGAATGCAACAGCTTCCTGCCCGACAAGCTACCAAATGTTCGACCGAGTCTAGATCACCGACATCCAAAAGGATGATGCCGCGGTGGTCAGTGGGTGGAACTGGAAATTTGGGAGAAGTAGCGAGCGCGTACTTGAAATTTGGATCTCAAAATACTAGGTTACTATCAGGTACCTTATCAGTGACCAGTTGACAGTAGTGTTACTTTTACTGCATTGGAGACTGAACTAGAAAAAAATCGGACTGTATGGAGACTGACGCAGACACCATTGTTTTTGGGGGTACCAAGGCCTGGTGGTGATGTAGTATGACTGCACTGCTTATACAAATAGCAAGGTATCAAGGCTAAACTGTGGGTCTGTGCTCTAGCCTGAAGACCCTGATGGTGCACATAGTTTTGTGCTCAATGCTACCATTTTCCATCATCCAAAGGACACTTTTTGGCAGTCTTAATGAAATAAGAATAATTGAATCTGAACATTCCTGCTACTATAACAAAGTCAATTATGTCTGTTTGATGCAGTTCACTGATATATTTCATTTCGGAAAATATATTAGCAAGTCAGGAGATCTCTGCGAGGTTCTCAGTCTAGGCTAGAAATTAGTTGTTTAAGTGTTGGTCATTATCGTCACTAATCGATTTAACAAAGCCCATGTGAAGAAGATGTTTGATCCATATTGACGCGGCATGGAACTTCGTTCGCTAATCAAGGCCTGTCATATGTTTAATCATACTACGATGTGAGCAACAAATAGACAACCAACTTATTCTTAAAAAAAGTGACCTGCAGTTAGCTTTAAGATTAGTTGGCACACTATTAATGATGGCATCATAAGGAAAGAAGTTGACCTTTCTATATTCGGATATCCTACAGTCTGATGATGCTTGGTGGTATGTACGATCGTTTTCTTGGTTTTAAGACAATGCGACCATGTGCTTTGTATTCAGCCGAATGAAGACTAAACTCTGAAGCTTCTGTAGAGAAGAAACAAGAAGAAATGACAAATAGTTACAGTTCTGTATTATGTTAACTGATCGACTACACTGGTGATAATGCAAAATTCACTTGGAGTGGCATAAAGCATTGCTCATGGCAAGCATGAACATATAGGCCATAAAGAATCATGTACCAACTAAACTATCACTAGCTCCAGTGCCGCATCTCTAAAGCGGATCCTTCGACCTAATAAAGGCATCACATCAACTAATCAAAATAAATTGCGCCAAATAAGCAACATCAACACTTTCACCAATCGAATAATTGAACAAGGAAAAACACCTTCCTTTTGTCACTTTGGGCGCAAGGTTGGAAGGAGGCAGGTGGTTGCATCTGCTTTCTGTGAATGCAAGCAAAGGCAATGGCCCAACAGCACGGCCGTGGAGGGAGCAACCGGCTCCATTATTCCGGCCGTTCGGTGAGACCTCACACCAGTCAGCTGTGCCTCTGAATTTCTGACCCTACCGAAAAAGAGGCACTCTTATGAATGACAATCGGGTGTTAAATCAAATCAAAGCTTTCAAATCACGAGTTCAACATTGAGTAAGCTCCAATGATCATCTGCTTGACTAACATGAAATAATTGCAGTGTGAGCTCTGTGAGGAAAAGGTACAGATGCTAGTACTGCATCAACAGGTTAGGTTTAAAATGGCATGTGCTACAGCAGTAGATTATGACCCGCGCGTACCGCACCTGTTTAGTTATACCTGCTTGTTGTCGGTGACACACGTGTGTGTGTAACAGATGCACAGAAAACTTGCGAAGAAGCAACTCGTTTGCAGGCATTCGAAGCCAATGGCCAAACTGAAGCAGACGCGACTGATGGACGAGCAGGGTAGTTTCAGAGTTTCAGCTTGCATTCGTGTCACAGAAGGGAAGGAAAAAAAAGGACTCACTTACCAATGTGTCACGATCACCCATCGGCTATCCGGCAGTTCTCACTCTGAGTCACTGTCAACTCACCGACGAGCAGCTGGCCTTCTCCAATTACGAAAACAAGAGCCGTCTCTGGTCACGCGCCGCGTCGATCGAATGCCCCCAGCTCTGAAGGACGGCGTCGAGCCATCGGCGTGTCCAAGTCGGCGGCCGTTTCGCAACGTACCGCTCGGTTCCCGGTCGTGGGCTTCTCGTGATCTCGTCGCCGTTTCATGCGCAGGAGCCACACGAGCACGGCCGGCGGCCGTGGCGTACTTACCGCCGCCGTTTGGCCGCGGCAGCACCGCGAACGAACCGTCGCCGTCTAATCAGGATTCCGCGTTGCAGATTTGATTGGACCCTTTATGCATTTCCAGGGGATCGTGGACCCAGACTGGGCCGTTTTATCAAGGTTTTTGTCAAGCCTTTGGGCCTTCTAAGCGTACAGACAAGACAACGGTAAGATGCTGGCCCATGGGCTACTAACCAGGCCTTTTTCGCCAGTCTCGAAGGCTCGCATTCTCGAAGGCTTCTTCTAATGGCGACGGCGGCGGCGGTGGCTTGAGCTCCCTGTCCCTCACCTCCCATGCGTTCTCCGATCGCCCTCGCCACAGGTGGGAGACCCATTGCGGGTGAGGATGCCCTCTCCACTGCCACGACCGGCGATCCATGGATCACCATCCTCTCCTCTCCTCGCCGGTGTCGGCCGTCGCCGGGCGGTCGCAGTAACAAGAACGTCAAGGGCTGAAAGTGCAGAGCTCTTGAGAGTTCGATGGCGACGATGACGCTACATTTCGGAGCTTGTGGACGGCGAGGTACGAACTACATCCTTTCCTTTCTAAAACTGCAACTGTTCCGTGTCAAATAAAATAAAATAAAAATAAAACTGCAACTGTTCACTGTTTCATCAGACAAAACTAGTTCAGCTTACTCTAGCTAGTGTTTCCTCTGCACTTTTATTTGAATTTATTTTTTCCTCAGAATTGCAGTGACAAAGAGTATTCATTCATGCACGCCGATATCATATACTAACTATTATACTAATAATTTAACACTTCCAAGTTTGCAGCACAGGTAGCACAGACTACCCAATATTAAGCACATTCTACAGAAGTTACACGATAAGTCGAAACAAGGGAACAGCGAGACACGCTACTCGCTTGCCCACACTAGAAGCTATGATAATGGCAATATGCAAACCTATCTTACATTACTACTGCCAATAACTTGTTGAGTTGACTGATTGACCACTAGTGCTAGCACTACATCCACGGACTTTCCCGTTGTGGTTCCGTCGTCATCGCCCCTCCTTTGGCACGGGGATCTCGTAGTTCTCTAAGTAACCCAGCTGTTCCAGCTCCCATTTCAGCTTCGGCACGATTTCCTCATGTTGAGGCGAGTACTCCTGCAAACAAGGACAGTTAATCATTTTAAGTTTTAGTACTCTTGACGATGTTCTATGTGTGATTATTTCAGCTACTGAGCCTCGTGTAAACAAGTTCAACTTGCATTGCTCGATGCTTCACACTGCAGTTGTATTGATTACCCGAACTACTTAAGCTGTTCTTGCAGTACTGAAGACCTTTACACTGGACCAAGAACATGCAAATGATTGCGATATATTGATTATCGGTGGTTTCATTACCCGAACTATTTTGCTGATAGCTAAGCTGTATGCTCTTTGTGAATATTTTCTGGTCTTAACACCAAAATGGACTCTGATTGATTGAGCAGTCATTTAGACTAGTAGTTTCCAAAAAAGGCAAGCAAACAGTAATCTTTGTGCAGACAAAACAAGTTGTGTTTGGACATATGCTTCTGAATGTTCTAATGATGGTTCATGATTTTTCAGGGCACGGATTTCAAAAGCTCTTACATACGTGTGCAGAAGAAATAGTGAGTATACCATATTATGATACCTCTAATTTCTCGATCAGCTCCTTAGGTGTTGGAGCCAAGACAATGATATGGCGAGCGGTTGGTTTGATGAACCCTTCTTCCACAGCTTTGTCGATGAAAGACAGCAACGGGTTATAGTAGCCATCCACATTCAGCAGTCCAACCTTTCGAATAGCAGACATTGAGGTTTTCAACAATTTTTTTTAGCGTTTTTCTCTATTGCAAGGGTTTATGAATTGCTGTGAACAAGCGAACTGTTTGGTACCGGTTTGTCATGAATGCCAAGTTGAGCCCATGCAATCACTTCTAGCAGCTCTTCAAGTGTTCCATATCCTCCTACAAGGTAAAGCTTAGCAACTTAAGGCCTTCTTTAAGAAAGTGTTAAATACTAAAGGATTACACGAGCAAATATGTACGGCAACCTTAATCCTAAATGTTCATTCCAGTTTATCTTTTCAAGATGATGTTGATTATTAGGTCCGTGTGTCAAGATTTGTATTGGAACTTCATTTCAGGTTGTCATGGTCTAATTTCTGTATCTCACGTAGTCATTATTCTTGTCAGGGTCATTATTAGGTCCGTGCAGTTTCAAGCTTTCGGCCAGATTGCCTGGTCAGGGTCAAACCATGCAACCTGGACTTTAAACTTTTCACTCACGTTTCCACTATCATTGCAAAAGTTGAAGAAAGTGACCGCCAAATTTACCAGCCACATCTACTACTTGTCCTCACTGATTGAATAAATCACCTTTCTTTTCTCAGGTGACACGCACACTCACCAGGCAATGCTATAAAGGCATCCGACTGCCTGGCCATCTCAGCCTTCCTCTGGTGCATATCGGCCACTGCTTTCACCTCCCCCACTGTCTCGCCTGATATCTGCACCATCACACGCGCAAGCAACGCCCATTATATATCATCAGAAGGCACCGGCTTTTTGCGTAACCAAAAGAGGACCGGCTTTCTAGAGATGGAGAAACAAATGACGGTTCTTATATATATAATCAGAGGACACAGGTTCAGGAGAATCAATCATGGTGCTGGTGTGGGGGGACAAGAGGAAATGTGATGGGCTTTTTCTTTGTATAACCTAGCATCTGCTTGAGAGATTGCGGTCAAGATCAGCAGGATTTCATCTATCATGTGGGGAACAAGATTTCAGTGAGCATTTCTCCTGATCTTTCATCATAAGTTTGCTTTTTTGGGGATCTCGTAGTTCTCTAAGTAACCCAGCTGTTCCAGCTCCCATTTCAGCTTCGGCACGATTTCCTCATGTTGAGGCGAGTACTCCTGCAAACAAGGACAGTTAATCATTTTAAGTTTTAGTACTCTTGACGATGTTCTATGTGTGATTATTTCAGCTACTGAGCCTCGTGTAAACAAGTTCAACTTGCATTGCTCGATGCTTCACACTGCAGTTGTATTGATTACCCGAACTACTTAAGCTGTTCTTGCAGTACTGAAGACCTTTACACTGGACCAAGAACATGCAAATGATTGCGATATATTGATTATCGGTGGTTTCATTACCCGAACTATTTTGCTGATAGCTAAGCTGTATGCTCTTTGTGAATATTTTCTGGTCTTAACACCAAAATGGACTCTGATTGATTGAGAAGCCATTTAGACTACTAGTATTCCAAAGAAGGCAATCAGACAACTCTGTAAGTAATATTTGTGCAGGACAAAACAAATTGTGTTTGTACATATATGCTTCTGAATGTTCTAATGACAGTTTATGTTTTTTCGGGGCATGGATTTTGATACTTCTTACATACGTGTGCATAAGAAATGGTTAGTATACCATATGATACCTCTAACTTCTCGATCAGTTCCTTAGGTGTTGGAGCCAAGACAATGATGTGGCGAGCGGTTGGTTTGATGAACCCTTCTTCCACAGCTTTGTCGATGAAAGACAGCAACGGGTTGTAGTAGCCATCCACATTCAGCAGTCCAACCTTACGAATAACAGAGATTGAGGTTTGCAACAATTTATTTTATAGCCTTTTTTCTACTGCAAGAGTTTATGAATTGCTGTGAACAAGCGACGTACCGGTTTGTCATGAATGCCAAGTTGAGCCCATGCAATCACTTCTAGCAGCTCTTCAAGTGTTCCATATCCTCCTGCAAGGTTAAGCTCAGCAACTTAAGGCCTTCTTCAATAAAGTGTTAAATACTATGATAAGGATTATACGAGAAAATATGTAGCCTTAATCCTAAATTTTCATTCCAGTTTATCTTTTCAAGATGGTATAGATTATTAGGTCCGTGTCCCAATATTTGTATCTGAAACTTTATTTCAGGTTGTCATGGTCTAAATCTGTACCTCACGTAGTCATTATTCTTATGCAGTTTCAAGGTTTCGGCCAGATTGCCTGGTCAGGGTCAAACCATGCAACCTGGACTTTAAACTTTTCACTCACGTTTCCACTATCATTGCAAAAGTTGAAGAAAGTGACCGCCAAATTTACCAGCCACATCTACTACTTGTCCTCACTGATTGAATAAATCACCTTTCTTTTCTCAGGTGACACGCACACTCACCAGGCAATGCTATAAAGGCATCCGACTGCCTGGCCATCTCAGCCTTCCTCTGGTGCATATCGGCCACTGCTTTCACCTCCCCCACTGTCTCGCCTGATATCTGCACCATCACACGCGCAAGCAACGCCCATTATATATCATCAGAAGGCACCGGCTTTTTGCGTAACCAAAAGAGGACCGGCTTTCTAGAGATGGAGAAACAAATGACGGTTCTTATATATATAATCAGAGGACACAGGTTCAGGAGAATCAATCATGGTGCTGGTGTGGGGGGACAAGAGGAAATGTGATGGGCTTTTTCTTTGTATAACCTAGCATCTGCTTGAGAGATTGCGGTCAAGATCAGCAGGATTTCATCTATCATGTGGGGAACAAGATTTCAGTGAGCATTTCTCCTGATCTTTCATCATAAGTTTGCTTTTTTCTTTCCCACTAGCAAGAAAGACAGAGAAGGATCTAAAGACAGTAACTTTTTTTTTCTCTCTATTAATGGGCATACTAATATACTTCTATGTGAAGGTAAATATGGATATATTACGACTGACTTCCACACTACAAGATAAGTATCAGGATGATTGTGATACCGATTTTTTTTAAAAAAACAAACAACCATAAAAATATTGCATCCTCACCTTTTTAATTATGAAAAACTCCGTATGCCATGATAATATAGAACTTTGAGCACTGGATTATTGCGGATTAGCAATGTTATTACATTCAAGGAAATTAGAGCATGGCAATAAATAATTAGAATCTAGCTGGAGATTAGGAACACATGGGGTACCTCTCTAGGCATGAGGGTCTTGGGAATCACCCTGCATAGAAGGAACAATATGACAAAATATAAATTTTATCATCTGAGGCAGACATGATCGGTTCAGCACTTTTTGGCAGCAGGACATTGCATCAATTTCTAAGCTATTCTTTTCATGCAGTATCATCTAGCAGTATTAGGAGTGATGGTGGAAATATGCTAAGAAATAAATGTTATGTTGACATACCCAAGGACATGCCTTCCACCATTGTACACTGCTTGAGAGACCAAGCCCATCAACCCTATACTCCCTCCTCCATAAACTAGATCAATGTTTCTTGCCACCTACAGCAGATATAGCAGCGAAAAAACCCTGGAATTTAGGTTGCTAAAAAATCCTGGGTTGTATTTAGATTGCCATTTTGTGCATCTAAAGCAACGTTAGTATTACAAAGTATATTAAAAAAATATGACAGCACAAATCTAGGAGGTGACTCCTAATTCATGTGCAGTTTCCTTTTAACTAGGAGGTGACTCAACTGGAAAAGGGCTGAAAAATTGTGAGTACAGTAACTAGTATTGGATGCATGCACCCACGCAAAGACGTACAGCTAAATTCCTTCACTGAATATATCGCTCACGGAAAACTTCACCATAGTATAGTTGTAATGGTCAAAAGAAGTATACTTCAATTCAAAATAAAAGACAGATATATGATTAAGGTGATACTAATGTGTAGCTAGTTGACCAAACGGAATAAAAGCTACGAGCACTAAAAGTTCTTATGAAAAGGAGAAAGAAGCAAGACAGAACTTACCAGCTCCTTTCCGAGCTCAATGGCAGCATCCTGGTAGCTGCTCTTCTTGCCATGGCTGCTCCCACAGAAGACACATATCCTCCTGAACCGTGACTTTACCGGCACCACCTCTGCCTCCTCTCCGACGTCCTTGATCTCCATTTCTGCTGCCTTCGCCTTTCAGTTTCAATTCTTTGTGGATGTTTGCAGGTTTTGCTTCTTGTAGTGGTGATACAGCAGGGAGAGATATGGAATATCCCTCCCACTACAGCAAGTCTTGGCCCAGTTGGCTGCACTTGAGTGCACACCACTACTTGTGGAGTTGTTATATATATAACTATTTGATTTGGTGTTGGCCGTTCTCTCTTCGTATCAGCTTCAGCTGTTTCAGTGTGGGTGCGATCAGTTTGTACTTGAACTCGTTTTTTTCATCCTTAATACAACGATACATTTTTCCTACATGTTCGAGGAAAAAAAACTACATGATTGATTTTTTTTTATCTTCTAATCAATCATGTGTACTCATATACAGAATATTTTAAAGAGCATCAGACATGCTTTGAACCAATGAAACTAAGGTGTCCATTTGAACAGTCAAGAACGTGCTGATAACTGAATGCCGTTTGTGGCCATTTACAGCTACATGTTTGTACATGTCTCATTTCATATCCAGGTTTCTTTTGAGACTACATATGTAGTACATCATCCCTCGTCACACATTTGCAAATATGCATTTGCGCCATATATGAAACATGCATCGCAACAAGATCGAGTTCAGAAGGGTATTGTTTGCCGCACCAGAACAGTAAATATGAAGTGGCCTGCATAACTGGTCTCACACTTATTATGAGACACGCAGAGACTCCAGAGATGCACTCCGTCGACACACAGGAGAAGTGGACTTCATGTCAACCCTCAACACCTGTAGTCCTGGAGGTACTGCTAACAAAGGACTGCACATTTTAAGACACGTCCGGGGTGCCTGATAAAGGGCTGCAAGGCTGATTGGTAGTTTGTTGTTTCATTTAAATTCTGGAGACAGTCATTTTTCAGCGCTCACAGAAATGTGTAGTTTCATAGACACATTCGAGACAGGACATCAACTGCTAAACCTATAATGACAGGAGGGACGCAATGCGTCACCAATTTTAATTGTGCAGGGCCGTAGGATCCGTGCTAGTTCAGCTCTGGTGTGCTGCATGCATGCGAGATCCGTTTTCATAGGCAAATGTTTGTCGCAACTCAAGTGACGACATTGAAATTCGTCGGCATTGATATCTCAAAAGAACTTTTATTTGATTTGGCTTAACAGCGTGATGGATATATCCTGAGACACTAAACCAAGGTTCAGCGATGTCCTTAAAGTATACTATATATAGTTGTTTATCTACCGCACCTTCGTGTTAGGCTGCTATATACTCTATCCCTGCACCAAATTCAAACTTGACGATCTCCTAGTCTTCATCATGCAAGAAGAAAGGTTTGTTGATTCTATAAGGAAAATATCATCTGGAAAGAAGCATGAATATAGCTAGCTGGATCCTCTGGAGACCGCAACTAAGAAACCAGTCTTGTTCCATCCAATATCAACACAACAATTGTTGTGTCCCAAAAATGCAACCTATAACCATCCATTGTGCCTTTAGGCAATTGATTTCGAAAAATTCTAGCTTCGCATTGGCCTAACTTGCGCCGAATCGAAGCGTACACTATTATATTGATGAACGATAGTTGAGGAACTTGCCACCAACACGATGGCTGCCATGCACTCCTGCTGCTAGGGCGGAAGACATTGCTTGTCCTGTTCACCTTAAACTCTACTCTCCCGTGAAAACCAGACCAGCAAAGCATGCTCAATGCTCATCATTCTGCCGTGTCCCCAGAGCAGGCTCTGTTCGACCATAGGCATACTCATTTCATTTGATTTTTTTTTCCCACCATCACTATGCTATATTCAATGCTTCTCAAATCCTTTCTTTTGGACCCACACCTGTATAATTGGGCACTGATTTACCCTGACAGTAGTAACACTGACCAGTAACTTTCTGCTCAAACGTATTTGATTTAATATAGAGTTCAGAAAAAGTAGCTAGGTAAACTAAAACCATTCGATGTTGCAAAAACATGAGATAATTTGATGTGGTTTACCTGAACTTTTGAAACTGACTAACTGAAGTTTCAAAAGTTCAGGTAAACCAGAGTGCCAAAAGAAAAAAAAAACTTTAATTAGATGGTGAACACTCTCGAGTTGCAGTAGAAGCTAGAGCTAGTGAACCAAAGCATGATCAATCATCCTGCTCAACCTTTAGCTTCTTCAGCTTCAGATGCACCGAACCTCATTATCTAAAAAAGATGCACCCAACCTTCATCGTCCCTCACATTATCTTCCTCTTCTTCATTGCCTATGACCTCCCATTCAGTTTCATTTTCAACGACTGTTGAGCATTCTGCTACAACTGGGTCTCCCTTAGCAGGTGCTTTTTGTTTGAGGACGTTGACCATTACTACTGGACACTTGTTCTCAAGACTCTGCTTGCTCAGGTAAAGCTCAGTGCGTTCAGGAAGCTTTGCAAGGCTTTTTCGGAGAGCTATAGCTGCATCAAGACCATACAAGTTGTCGCTAAGATCAAGTTTCTCCATATGAGCACATGTTCCTAATGCATCAACTAATGCTACTGCACCATCAAAACCTATCCTAGCTGCAGAGCACTTAAAATTCTGTAGATTCGGAGAGCGCTTAACCATCTCAGCAATCGACATAGCACCTTCGTCCCCGATCAAGTTATTGTGGAAATGTAGAACCTTAAGCTTCCCAGTTGAAGGAATAAGCTCTGATAGAGCTTTCGTAGCTTCAGCTGACATACCATTGTTCATCACGTATAGTTCTTCCAGGTCTTTCTGTGATTCCAGGAGCTCTTTAAATGCCATGACACCCTTATAATCTAAAGTAATGTCAGATATGTTCAGATATCTAAGAACAGAACCCTGCAAAGCTTTGGAGAATATGCTCATCACATGAAGGGCTTCATCCTCACACCTTCCAGCCACAAAACCTGAGATATCCAAATCCGTGATCTGCTTTTTGATTGAATCAAGAACTGGCCTAGCGAAAGTGGCAGCATCGAGACCAAAGCTCCGGTTCCTCAAACAAAACTTTTTATATGATTGTCCTGGTGCGGCCAGTGGTTTGAGAAGTGACCTAGCTCCGGACGCTCCAATAGCAGTAACCTTGTGGTTTGATATATCAAACACGGTGTCAGCAGGCTTGAGATGTCTATTAACAGCAGCTGCTTCATCGTCTGCAGTTGTTTTTCGGGCTTTGCTCAGAACTTCCCACATCATCTTGCAAGATTCTGTTTCATACAATCGAAGAGCAGATCTACCATTACCACGAGGCTCCTTCATGAAAAGATCATCTGCAGCAGCAAAGCAATTCCTTTCAATCACTCTAGCATGCTTATGAGCCTCTTCCTCACTAAGGATGCCAAACACGGGCCACACGGCAGAGCTAAGGACACGAGTGATAGTCTTTATTTTTTGCCGACGTCCTTCTTCAGTCTGTGGCCAAAAATTGAAGGAGTAACATCGTGGTTTTGACCCCATCTGAAAATCTCTGAACTTGCTGTAACCTAAAGGTAGATAATCAAATATTAGCGATTGTACTGTTGATCAGGCTTGCAGAAACTGACTTCGATCTTCGATCGCCCAAAACCAGAGGGGGGAGAGGGCAATAAAAAATCCTCCAGGAAAAAAAAACACTGGAACAGCGAGACGATCGTACCAGCAAAAAAAGGATAATTGGCCAGGAATGAATCCACAATCCACACTAGTCAAGTAGGAGGCCGGTGTAGGCGGACGACGACACAACACAAATCCCTTCAAGGTGGAGTGCGGCGCGCTAAGAAGATGGGAGAAGCGAGCATGGGGAGGGAGACAGAACGAAGGAGGATTTTCAGGAATTTCATTCCACTTTTATCTCTATATATCAATAAGAGTAGTTTTACTGTCCAAAATAATGATCATTAGTTTTCCAAAACTAATAGTCATTAGTTTAAAAGTAGCTTTGTAATTGCACATTAATTAAAGAATTTATGTTTTATACATACCATCAGATCCCTCCTTTTTCTTTCTTTACTTCATGACTCCTTCCATTTCCCACAAAAATGCTACCTTCGTCTAACATCCGTCTACTTCCATCCGTCCACGCGGCCTTTTATTCGTCTCCGTCCCGTATCCGCGTGCGCAGAGCTGCTGACAGTTGCTTGCCTGCTTCTCCGTCCGACCGCTGGACAGTGGTGGACCACACTCAAAATTTTAGGTGGGGCGGAGACGCAGAACAAAATTGACTCATAATATAATAGACTGTATATACATGCCAAATATTTATATTAAAATCACACAAACAGCGGTCAATGAATGAAAATGTTTTGAGAACATATACCACTAGCCCACTAGTCATGTGTGCGAACATTTTCTGGCTAAAAGAAACAATACACTCAAGGCCTTTACTTTGTTATTGGGCCATCAGAACATTTATTTGGCCCAAATATACCACACGTGGCCTTTTGTTTGCCATTCTTCTTCCTCGACTTCTGACCAGATAACTAGACCAGCAATGGCGTTAAGCTTAGCAAAGAAATCAGGGCAAGATGCCAAGAGAAGAGGGGGTTTCCCGCCGGCCAGTAGCTGGGGCAGCCCCGGGGGCGCCTCGCACTCGCGTGCGCGAGGAAACGCACGGCTCTCGCACAACTCCCGCGCGCGGCCGTTTGGGGAGCATTGTGCTCGCATGTGCAAGTGGAGGACGCCAGTTGATTTGGCCCAGCTCCTGGCATTAAGATTTGGCCCAGCCGACCACACAAGTGGTGCTCATTTTCTATGCGGAATTACGATAGATGCTTAAAATATTTAAGATTGACATTTACATATATTAACAGTCTTATATTAATCAGAAATATAATTATTTCTCATATTATTTGTGCTATGATACATGTTTCATTATTTTGTAAAAATAAACAGTCTTATTCTAGATTTAAAATTGTTATGCTAGTCTAGGACCAGTGTTTCACTAGTTCACCATAAATGTTCCATTATCTCACGAACCATGTTTCGTCAGTTGATGACCAATGTTCTGCCGGTTTACCACAAATGTTCCATTAGCATACGAACCATGTTTCGTCAGTTGATAACCAATGTTCCGCTGGTTTAACACAAATGTTTCATTAGCTCACAAACCATGTTTTGCTAGTTGATGACTAATGTTCCACTAGTTTACTGTAATATTTCATTAGAACACGAACAATGTTTTGCTAGTTTGATGACCAATGTTTCGTTAATTTATCATAAATGTTTCATTAGCTCACGAATAATGTTCCGCTAGTTTACAACAAATGTTTCATTCACGAACAATGGTTCGCTAGTTCACGTAAAATGTTCTGCTAGTTTATGACAAAGATGTATCGTGCTTTTAACATATTAAGATGTGGTAAACACACTACACAAGAATTGCAAAATATAAATGCGTCACCATGAGAGAAAAAAGGAAATAATAAAATGCATCACCAACATTTGCATTGCTATGTTTCACAAATATAATAAAGACAACCTGAATTCACTTATAAATTAGAAAATAATCACACATGACGAAACAAATCTAAATCAGCATGACGAACAGCTAGCTTGAACACACAGCAGCGTATTTGAAATCAGCGGGACGGATAGCATGAAGGACAGACCCAAACGAATGATAACTCACACTCAACTAGGAAATCTAATCCTGATTCTGCCTCCAAATCGCCGGCGCCGCAAGAAACGAAAGAATGGGAATGATCTGACCCGTAGAAAAGCCGTCTGGTCTCGCTGGTCTCGCGCTCGCGCGGAAGCCCAGAACAAGTTAGCCCAAACGCCCCGCGCGGGGGGGTGGGGGGTGGGGAGGGGGGGGGGG
>LAPY01004051.1:0-17904 GCA_000970635.1 Eragrostis tef
TTTCTTCAATGCATCTAAGCAAACATAAAACCTCTGAAAAATAGGAACCTCAAAGGCTGGGTCAAGCTTTACCGACACGGTACTGCCAGGGTTGCTCCTCAATAGTTCCTCGTGGTAGTCATATACTCTACTGTACTCACCTTTTATTCCATCTAAAAACCTTACCATTACTAAAGCTTTTGCTCTTTTCAACTTAGACAAGCTGACATTAGCAAACATATCCTCCTGAATAGTTGCTTGCAGGTGAAGCAAGCTCCATGCTGGATTGGCCATAATCAAATTTTCATATTTGTCTGCAATCCGTTTAGATGTCACAAATTTATTATCTCTTCTGGCTGGACAGGTATGCTCATCCTTGAAGCTTGTCACTAACCAGCTATCTGACAAGCTTGTCTTCTTTAAAAGACAAACCCATGGACACATTGGCCAATCACATATAGCCCTTACCCTATCCCCTTCATCCTTAATGAACTTCATGCTTTTCCTTTCAGCAAGACCATAATTTATCACTGCATCCTTGAACTCCTTCTTAGCACTGAACTTCATTCCCAACTCAAACTTAGGAACATTGGCTTTCCTGTTAAACTTGACGAAATTGTCATGTTTCTTGATTACCTGTCCAGCTATTCCTTCTTCAAATGAGTCATCCTCATCACTGGAGTTTTCATATGGTGTCTCATTGCCATCTCCAAGTTGAAACTCAGCACATGGACCTGTTTGTGTTCCAGGAACAGCAGTGTATATCACATCATCTAGGCTTTTCAGCTCGCCAGACTTCAGGTTTTTCTTGAACTCTTTAAATTTTTTGTTAATTTGTACTGTTTCCTCGTCTTCTTCTGATGAACAACAACCATCAGGCAAATAGTCACTATCTAAAGAGTTGCTGTCTATATCTATTGCCTGAACCACATCACTGTTCATAGAGTTGTCATGCCTATTCTGCAACGCTTCTATTGGCTCCTCTTGTTTGACAGGAACAATAGGGACATCTGAACACTTTCTCTCCCCAATGAATTGTACGTCATCTGAGTCATCCTCAAGATTAATAATTGCCTCTATATCCATCTCAGTTTCTTCCAACTCCCTTCTATCGCCAGCAACAAGGGCATCTATTTTCAGCTGGATGGCCTCCACAAACACCTCTGCAATCTGACCTTCTCTAGTAGAATCAGACATCAATTGACACACTTTGTCATCACTCAACACCTTAAGCCCATTGTCAAGGTTTTTACCCGGGAATAACCAATGAAGTATAACACCTTCCACATCCACGTTATGGTACTTTAGGTGGCCTACTATCTCAGGTAAAGAAATCAAATCCCGCTCTATGTGAGATGTTCCTTCAGCTCCACCTACGTACTGCACCATGTTCCCATCAAAGGAAAACTCCCCTCCATAATGAAACCTAACAGCAACCTTGTCCATCTATGCAAAAAAGGTACAAATCTTAGAATCCCCATGATTAAACCCTAATGGAACTATAAGAACGTATGGATCTGCACGAGATACCAGGATTTCGAGACTTACCTTCACAATGCAGATCAGTTTTTAACACCACGAATCTCCTTCCGCTCCTATGCCATCTGCTCTAACCATTTGCAGATGCGCAGCTACAGGGGAGCAGCAAGATTTGAACACTGGCAGATGGGGGGAGGGATCGATTTCTGCCTCAACTCTCCTCTATATACTCTCCATTTGGGCTGGGTAGGGCTGGGATCAACTCACATTGCATCAAAACCAGACTGACATGGGCAAAACCAGGCCGAAAGGGCGCGCAGGGGGAATTTAAACTGTTTGCAAAGTTGAAGGTCCTGTGTTAGACAGTTTCGTAGTTCGGGGTTGAAATTTAGACTCCGGCAAGAGTTCAGAGGGGTAATGTGGACTTATCCCTTTTAAAAATAGTAAGGACGCTATTTTTAACAGCGTCCCATCCCGGCTGCCTGCTGTCCTTATTAGCGTCCAACTCCGGACGCTGTTCTCAATGGCGTCCCGTACCTGTTTTACTCATGCTCGCCTGGTGTACTTTGGATATTTTAGTTTAATTTACACAGTTGTTTTCTTAGTGATTCCGATCAAAACTGAATCTCTGTTATCCGTTCTCCGATTCCACAATTCTGCGTGATTTTTTGGATCTCGTTAAGATCATCTTTTAGATTTTTTAAAGAGGGAAGAAAGGATGAATTTTTGAAGCAAAACGGACCTGAATCTCCTCTCTGTTCTCTGATCTCCTATCTCGCTAGTTGTTGCATGCGCGCTCATGGAAACGAGGCTGCCGAACTCTGCCGCCGTTGGAGATGCCGCTTCCTCTCTGCTTTTTCCATGTCTGCTGGCTCATCAAGCGCCGCCGTTTCCGCTTGCCGTCGGGAGCCACAGCCACAGGCCCACAGACCGGCCCTCCTCCTCGTTCTTTGCCCATGCACAGCAGCGCCCGCAGCTCGTTGTTCCGTCGGAGGAAATGACCACGGCGAGCCTCCCCGCTGAGTCCCTACTGCAGGAGCTCGACAGGTTGTGACACCCCGTGTCACTGTTAGGCAACTTCTGCAAGTGGCCAAACCAAACAGGAACTCAATTCAAATCAAATTCAGATTCGGAATCCATAGTTCAAATAAATGTCAAACCAAACCTTGTGAAGCAACTCGAACTTTTCCATGGCAACTTGCTCAGGAGAAAATTTCTGTAGACTGCCTGTCAGAAAAGAAAATTTTGGAGAATTTTCCATAATTTTTCAAACTCTGGAATTGCCTCTAAAATTTTGGAGAATATCGTGCAAATCTTGTTCTTCCTCGATTTTTAGTTCAAAATCCAAAGCTCCAAACTGCATCGACAACAGTAGAGCTTGCCTTCAAGGTTCCTTCAAGAAAAAGTGCACGCGACAACAGTAGGATCAATCATGATCAAGAAAAGTAGAGCTTGCCTTCAAGGTTCGGGTCTGAATCCTCCTCGTATCCCTTGTTCACAGGTTCGTCCTCGTGCTCCTCGTAGTCTACCCGTAACAATGCTTAAATAAATACTACATGTAAAAAAATGAATTAAATAAAACCAAATAAGAATCAAAGGAATTATAATAGAGAGATCAGGGCAAGGAGTTGATGCGGCGGCACAGGCATACGTAGCCGTGGCTCGGGGTTCAAGAAACATGGTGGTGGCCTACTATCTCAGGTAAAGAAATCAAATCCTGCTCTATGTGAGATGTTCCTTCAGCTCCACCTACGTACTGCACCATGTTCCCATCAAAGGAAAACTCCCCTCCATAATGAAACCTAACAGCAACCTTGTCCATCTATGCAAAAAAGGTACAAATCTTAGAATCCCCATGATTAAACCCTAATGGAACTATAAGAACGTATGGATCTGCACGAGATACCAGGATTTCGAGACTTACCTTCACAATGCAGATCAGTTTTTAACACCACGAATCTCCTTCCGCTCCTATGCCATCTGCTCTAACCATTTGCAGATGCACAGCTTCAGGGGAGCAGCAAGATTTGAACATCGGCAGATGGGGGGAGGGATCGATTTCTACCTCCACTCTCCACTATATACTCTCCATTTGGGCTGGGTAGGGCTGGGATCAACTCACATTGCATCGAAACCAGACTGACATGCGCAAAACCAGGCTGAAAGGGCGGTTAGACGATTTCGTAGTTCGGGGTTGAAATTTAGACTCTGGCAAGAGTACAAGGGGGTAATGTGGACTTATCTCTAAAATCAATTTGAAATTGTTGTGCTCTCGGTCATGAGCAAGTTTATGTTTGTTAGTCACCATTGTAAGCATTGATATAGATGTGAGCTCGTGTTGATACATTGCATGCTTGGAACGATGCCGGATATTACACTAAAGCTATGGGAATGTATGGGTGGGAATAGGACGAGTTGCTTGTCACTTAATTACTTATCTAATATGATCAATTAATTGCTTGATGAAAAATGTCATCCTATTTTGCCATATCCTTGTCCAATAACAAATTCATTATCTATGTGTAAGTCTCGCTAAGGACCTTTATACGAACGATGCTATTGTTGAGTTTCTGCATGTGAGGACAGATACGCGTATGGCTGCTTTTACCCCATTGAGGGAGGTGATGGGCAGGATGAGTTGGTTGTGGTCGTGCTAACCCTGGTAGTGTGTGTGTTGAGCACCAATGGCCTTTTGTTCTTATCTTTCACTTGGTAATACTCAAATGGTATTTCTTGGCTACTGTTTTATGTTGGTATGAGAGCTAAACTAGATTAACTATCTCTTATTTACTCCTTATTATTTGTGTTGTGGGTTCATGGTCGTGCGTCGCGCCCTCTCCCTAAAAAAAGGCGCCGACAGGTGGGCCCACCGGCTTCACAGATCGCACGAGAAAATTTCGTTCGCACGCCTCGCGCGGTCGCGCAGTCTTCCGAAACCGATCCCCATCCAACCTCCCCAACCCTTAATCGTCGCCTCCGCCTGGAGCCGCAGGAGCGGAGGACGTCGTCGCGGCTCGCTCGCCCACGTCATTGGGCTAAACTTGGACGACGGCGGCTCCAAGGTGCGGTGGCAGCTACGTACTCCCCTGCCGGCCTCGAGTATGGCGGCTCCTCCAGGTGCATCTATCCTCCTCCTTCCCCTTCCCTTCCCGTAGCCATTGCCTCCTGCTTGCGTTGGATTGTTATGTTACAGAGTTGTGGGGAAGTGGTTGCTCTTGCCAAGCTGCTACGGGCCCGTGTGTGCTGAAGCTGGTGCTGGCCATAGCAAGAGAGAAAGAAGGTAACGGAATCTTGCTGCCTTAATCTCTGTAGTTGTTGTGTGGTTTTTGGGTGCGGGCTAATTGCTGGGGTTCCGGTGCTGCTAAACCATGTGGGAAAAGTAGGGAAGGAGGAAGGGAAAAATCTCGGGATCGATCAATTTCCTTGCAGTTTGGACTCAACTGCCTCAAGGTTTATTCCTAAGTAGTGTTGCTACTCCATGCGCGTTGTATCCAGCTGTTAGGATTTTTCAGTTTCGTCAGTTAGGCAGCTTCAGTTAGACAGTTTGTTCAGATTACAATTTGGTAGTTAGTTTAAATTTTCCTTGTGTGATACTCCACATTGGAGATAGATTGTGTTAGGCTATATATAGTTAGCAATATAGATTAAAACGCTGCAGCTCCCGCAGCACCGAAATTCAGTTTACGTTTTCTATTTCCAACAATTGGTATTCAGGGCTAGGTTTGTAGATTTGTTATTTTTTTTATGACGTATAGGACACCGTTTTGAGTTCATTTTCTAGCTAAACACGTTGTCCTGTTTACCGTCATCGATGATAAACAAACTGAGGGAATATATGTTGTAGTACATCAGTTCTGAATCTTATGAAAACAAAAGCTAAGAGCTGATGGTGAAATTATGCAGCTCGGAAAACTTAACCTCTATCAAAGTGTCATAAGAAGTATTGAAACTGCCAGAAATTTTTATTTTGGAGATTTTCCTGTGAAAGACAAGGTAAGACACTGGAAATCTATCCCTCTGGAAAACTTACTGTTACTTTTATTTTAACAAATTATTATGAAATCGTACAGGTCTCATACATCGTACAGGTCTCGTACTGGGCACTTGGAATTGTTTAATGCAAATTTTCTTGTCATAAGATCTGTCTTCCTGTCATGACTAAGAGTTGCAGAATATTTAATCTGGTTACTCAAGAGTATGTTTAATTTAATGAGGCAGATCAGAAGCTAACTTATGCTTTACTGCATTGCAACTCTCAAAGTGAGTCAAATATGAGGTATTTGTATGAATGATTTTTCTATAACATGTAATTTATGAGGCGCCTATGTATATATTGAGACTATGACTTGTATTGTATTTTCTAGGAGGATTTTGAAGTGTCTTATCCCTGTAAAGCTTTCATTAGGTGTGTTGCCAAAAAGGACTTGAAAAAGTACACTCTGCTTTGAGGTTTGCTTGTACCTTATCCTCTTGTTTTAACATGAAGGTCAATCTGGTGTGGCCCATATATATGCAGTATTGCAGTATCAGTGACTGCCCACATTCTTCATCTATGAAGCCATGCATCGTCACTCTTCATGTGTTGCTTCCATAACCAGAACTTTCTTTTCTACATTTGAAGAAATTTACGTCAACATATCGGTAATTTACCCAAAAGGATACTATGGTGTTATGCTTGCATATCATGTTGAATTTGAAAGAAACAATACTTTTTTTTTGAACTGGAAAGAAGCAATACTTAGGAGCATTGGGGATTGTGAAAAATTTATGCAATATATGACAGAATAAAAGCTCAAAAATGGTGGTGGTGTAAATAAGAAGAAATAGGCACCTAACCGCAGTCCCTATATGACATGACAGAATAGCGTAGCCCTATATTGATTGAATTCTGAAGAAACCAATTGTTGTTGATTCATTGAGATGGGATGTAAGTTAATATAAAGGATAAATACTTTCTTTTAAATTTTACCTGAAACCTATATTTGAGTGTTGAACCCGGTGAGACCCACTATGCATTCCAGTGCAGGCCATCTCCTCCCGCCCTTTTACTGTTCTAAATCTTGATGCTCCGGCAACTCAGCTTTATTCACATCACCCATGAGCCATGGTTGGTAAACGGTGCTGATTACGACGAATGCAATGTAAGATATGTGATCATGTGGTGGGGAGTCCTGCTATACATGCATTTCATAACTGGCCCTTCTCCCCACGACTGCTATCATCCTTGATGCCATGTTCGTTGAATCTTATTTAAATTACTCCCCAAAACCATGGTTAGGGAGTTGTGTATGATATATATACATCCCTAGATATCATTCGTTAAATATGAGGCTGTCTCTTCTGTGAAATGCCGTAATGATTAGCAGACTATTTCTAAATGATGGTCAATTCTGCTAATGGACTTTGCAGATAATCAAGCTGAATGTGATGGGGCATGGGGCTAATATATTGTTCTATGAACACCTCGGGATGAGTGTTCTCGAGCAACTCTTTTTCTGAACTCCTTTGCGGATGTTTTAGATGACATGATGGTTGCTCTCCATTTTTATTTTTCAGCTCTATTATCTTAATTTGACTTCATAGTTCATACCCTGTTGTACGTGTTGCTTTTACTGAAACTAATAGAGAAAAGCTCTATTAGTTTTTTATTTGATTTCATAAAGACGATGTCTGGCTTAATTTGGTAGTGCTCCTGTAACTTATCTGCCTCCCTACTTCTGCAGAGATATCTCGTATTTCTCGATTGAGATTTGCACATGTAGTAATGTAACCTTTTCAGTATGCAGATGTTGTGACCTCACTTCAGAGAGATCTCAAGCTGCTCAGGCAAGCCTTAGACAATCATGAGGACCAGTAAATTCACCTGTTCTGCTGCTCAAAATGTTTCAATCCTTCAACCGTGTCTGATGGCTTCTTCCTTTGCAAGATTTTTTAAAATCTGGTGTATACCTGAGAAGCTCGAACTTCAGGTCTATAAGAGATTAGTTAAGAAAATGTGAGTAAAGTACTAAAGCCATCGTCTATGAGAGATTTCTTGTTTGTATCTCATTTTTCTATGCTTTGAGGGTGGACTAGCCTAAATACTTAGTTTTCCTGTGCAACTACAACGGTACTTTGTGCATGTTTATAATGTCACATGCGTGTTCTAACATGGTCAAAAATGCAAAAGCATTGGTTTACATTTTCTTAAATAATACAATCTCTTTGTTGCGATGTCCTACCCACCCTTTGCTGCTGTCTAGCATCATCATCCTCAAGCCATCGATTTTGGCACTGCCGCCGTGGCCATATCAGACACCCAATAAAAACTGTCTCATATTTCATTGCTACTACTATGTCAACGGACCCAACAAGCACCCAACAGGGTGTATGATTATTTACGTCAACATATCGGTAATTTACCCAAAAGCATACTATGGTGTTATGCTTGCATATCATGTTGAATTTGAAAGAAACAATACTTTTTTTTGAACCGGAAAGAAGCAATACTTAGGAGCATTGGGGATTGTGAAAAATTTATGCAATATATGACAGAATAAAAGCTCAAAAATGGTGGTGGTGTAAATAAGAAGAAATAGGCACCTAACCGCAGTCCCTATATGACATGACAGAATAGCGTAGTCCTATATTGATTGAATTCTGAAGAAACCAATTGTTGTTGATTCATTGAGATGGGATGTAAGTTAAAATAAAGGATAAATACTTTCTTTTAAATTTTACCTGAAACCTATATTCGAGTGTTGAGCCCGGTGAGACCCACTATGCATTCCAGTGCAGGCCATCTCCTCCCGCCCTTTTACTGTTCTAAATCTTGATGCTCCGGCAACTCAGCTTTATTCACATCACCCATGAGCCATGGTTGGTAAACGGTGCTGATTACGACGAATGCAATGTAAGATATGTGATCATGTGGTGGGGAGTCCTGCTATACATGCATTTCATAACTGGCCCTTCTCCCCACGACTGCTATCATCCTTGATGCCATGTTCGTTGAATCTTATTTAAATTACTCCCCAAAACCATGGTTAGGGAGTTGTGTATGATATATATACATCCCTAGATATCATTCGTTAAATATGAGGCTGTCTCTTCTGTGAAATGCCGTAATGATTAGCAGACTATTTCTAAATGATGGTCAATTCTGCTAATGGACTTTGCAGATAATCAAGCTGAATGTGATGGGGCATGGGGCTAATATATTGTTCTATGAACACCTCGGGATGAGTGTTCTCGAGCAACTCTTTTTCTGAACTCCTTTGCGGATGTTTTAGATGACATGATGGTTGCTCTCCATTTTTATTTTTCAGCTCTATTATCTTAATTTGACTTCATAGTTCATACCCTGTTGTACGTGTTGCTTTTACTGAAACTAATAGAGAAAAGCTCTATTAGTTTTTTATTTGATTTCATAAAGACGATGTCTGGCTTAATTTGGTAGTGCTCCTGTAACTTATCTGCCTCCCTACTTCTGCAGAGATATCTCGTATTTCTCGATTGAGATTTGCACATGTAGTAATGTAACCTTTTCAGTATGCAGATGTTGTGACCTCACTTCAGAGAGATCTCAAGCTGCTCAGGCAAGCCTTAGACAATCATGAGGACCAGTAAATTCACCTGTTCTGCTGCTCAAAATGTTTCAATCCTTCAACCGTGTCTGATGGCTTCTTCCTTTGCAAGATTTTTTAAAATCTGGTGTATACCTGAGAAGCTCGAACTTCAGGTCTATAAGAGATTAGTTAAGAAAATGTGAGTAAAGTACTAAAGCCATCGTCTATGAGAGATTTCTTGTTTGTATCTCATTTTTCTATGCTTTGAGGGTGGACTAGCCTAAATACTTAGTTTTCCTGTGCAACTACAACGGTACTTTGTGCATGTTTATAATGTCACATGCGTGTTCTAACATGGTCAAAAATGCAAAAGCATTGGTTTACATTTTCTTAAATAATACAATCTCTTTGTTGCGATGTCCTACCCACCCTTTGCTGCTGTCTAGCATCATCATCCTCAAGCCATCGATTTTGGCACTGCCGCCGTGGCCATATCAGACACCCAATAAAAACTGTCTCATATTTCATTGCTACTACTATGTCAACGGACCCAACAAGCACCCAACAGGGTGTATGATGCTTCTTGATTTTTTTTGTCTTTGCATACAGACACCTCTATTGATTTTTTTTGCTAGATTTAATCCCTCAAACCATACAGCTTCTACCTTTGATCCATATGATGGTCCAAATTAATTGTTATATAGTTGTCATCAATGTTGAACGGTACAAATTAAATTATCTGAGATTGATTAATTAAATTTTTCCCCGGTCGGCCTATGGCAACGGACAAGCACTTTTGCTAGTTTGTTATAATGTAATGAGACATGTAATGACACTTAAAATTACTCTCTTATCTTGTGATGATGAGGGTTACAAATGTGGCTTAGCAGTATGGAAGTTGATCCTTGGTGTTGAAATGCATACCGTGGGATACCAGAATTGGAATGAGCTTTGACATGTGATGTGTCGAACAGTTGAAGTGTTCCAATGCTTATACCATGGTTAATTTGGGAGACTCTTCCACACCGATCTCACCATATTGTTCTATGTTTATCGATACAAATGGATCATCTTCCCTACTAAATAATACAGGAGTGATGTAAATTAGATACGAAGAGCTACGGCTATCGAACCAGTGGAGGAAACATAGACCATTATTTGAATTAAGATCCAAAAGTAAAAGTTCTTGTCACGATGCTAGCTACATAATGTCTGGCATCACGCTGCAAACACAGATAAACTGGGCTGCCGGGCACTAGAAGGACGAACAGAGCAATATAATAATTGATGTTCTCTCTCATCTCATCCGTAACTTAACGTACCTTATAATTTCCCGTGTCCGTGTACCAGTGTTTAAGAAACTTGATGCTGGGACAGTTATCCATAAATGCGCACGTGATTTCGCTCGTGGGGATTCCGCCTGTCAGGACCACCCCCTCCAGCAGGAGGAGCCTCTTGGCAACCCGATCTACGAACGCCTCAAGATCCGGCACCTCCAATTCCGACGTCACAACGAGGGTCCTCAGCAATGGCGCCCTAAACGCAACGCTCGCGATCGAGATGGATTAGATTACAACATCGAAAACAATCGGAAAATTGTCAGGAGCGCGCGCGGCGGCGGGTTACCTGTCGGCGAGGTAGGCGATGAAATCCCTGTCGGCCGGGCCGCGGAAGAGCTCGCACCGGCCGTCGCTGCGGTCGACGGCGGCGCGCGCCATTTGCAGCCGTCTGTCAGTGGCTTCTTCTACCTCGAGCTCGTCATCGCTGTCGTAGCTGTGCCTGTACTCGACGGACGAGACGTCGATGCGGCGCCAGAGCAGGGGCTCGTCGACGGAGACGCGCCGCCACGGCTTGCAGACGAGCTCCGTGCCGCGGAGGATGTCGGTGTGCGGGAGTCGGCTGAGGATGGACCACAGGATGTCGTAGGGCAGACCAGCCCAGTCTCTAGTCCTGGACGACGCCATGCCGCCGCAATTTACAAGAGGACAGGACGCAGGAAGGTTTATCCCAGGTCGATTAAGGTCTTGTTATTTTTTCCGTCTTTATCAAACTTTCTGTGATTCTAAAAAAAAGTCTTACTTTCTATAATATCTAATTACTGCTTAACTTTTTTTAGATCAAATTACTGCTTAACAAGGGGATCGGATTTTGCTGTTATCTCTTTTTTTTTCCTTGCTTCGAAAAAAGCGTCATAAGAATGGAGGAGGAGCCGAGAGGGCCTGTTACTGTTACAATTTCCGGAGGGGCCTCGGCCGCCTGGCCTCCTCCTAAATACATGTCACGCTACCCATAGAATTAGAGTAGCACGGCCTAGTTCTTGTCACGATGCTAGCTACATAATGTCTGGCATCACGCTGCAAACACAGATAAACTGGGCTGCCGGGCACTAGAAGGACGAACAGAGCAATATAATAATTGATGTTCTCTCTCATCTCATCCGTAACTTAACGTACCTTATAATTTCCCGTGTCCGTGTACCAGTGTTTAAGAAACTTGATGCTGGGACAGTTATCCATAAATGCGCACGTGATTTCGCTCGTGGGGATTCCGCCTGTCAGGACCACCCCCTCCAGCAGGAGGAGCCTCTTGGCAACCCGATCTACGAACGCCTCAAGATCCGGCACCTCCAATTCCGACGTCACAACGAGGGTCCTCAGCAATGGCGCCCTAAACGCAACGCTCGCGATCGAGATGGATTAGATTACAACATCGAAAACAATCGGAAAATTGTCAGGAGCGCGCGCGGCGGCGGGTTACCTGTCGGCGAGGTAGGCGATGAAATCCCTGTCGGCCGGGCCGCGGAAGAGCTCGCACCGGCCGTCGCTGCGGTCGACGGCGGCGCGCGCCATTTGCAGCCGTCTGTCAGTGGCTTCTTCTACCTCGAGCTCGTCATCGCTGTCGTAGCTGTGCCTGTACTCGACGGACGAGACGTCGATGCGGCGCCAGAGCAGGGGCTCGTCGACGGAGACGCGCCGCCACGGCTTGCAGACGAGCTCCGTGCCGCGGAGGATGTCGGTGTGCGGGAGTCGGCTGAGGATGGACCACAGGATGTCGTAGGGCAGACCAGCCCAGTCTCTAGTCCTGGACGACGCCATGCCGCCGCAATTTACAAGAGGACAGGACGCAGGAAGGTTTATCCCAGGTCGATTAAGGTCTTGTTATTTTTTCCGTCTTTATCAAACTTTCTGTGATTCTAAAAAAAAGTCTTACTTTCTATAATATCTAATTACTGCTTAACTTTTTTTAGATCAAATTACTGCTTAACAAGGGGATCGGATTTTGCTGTTATCTCTTTTTTTTTCCTTGCTTCGAAAAAAGCGTCATAAGAATGGAGGAGGAGCCGAGAGGGCCTGTTACTGTTACAATTTCCGGAGGGGCCTCGGCCGCCTGGCCTCCTCCTAAATACATGTCACGCTACCCATAGAATTAGAGTAGCACGGCCTATGGAGGCTAAGGAATAATTTTATTAATAGTTTACCAATAAAAAATTAGGATTGAACTCAAATATCATGAGGTAAGGTTTTTTTTTCTAAACTATATTAGCAAATCAGGAGTTTGTTAGTTTTAATTTTTTAATATATTTTCAATAGTTGACATAAATAACTATGCAAATTTTTAATTATATTTCAATAATTTTGAAACACAAGTTCGATATTGTTTTTAAACAAAATGTTCTATCGACATAACTGTTTAATGTATATATAAATGTTTGCTTCAAGAGGATTCATTTGATATGCAGTTAAGGTATACACGAGTCCAGAGAGCCACATTTGTTCACTGCGTTAAGCACCAATTTTCACCATCAAATGTCTCCAAAAATAAAGAAGAAATATCACTTCTTACAAACATGCTTGTTAAGTATAACTTAGTTCCACTTGTTGAATCTTTTGTACAGGTGATTTATCCCAGAAATAAGGAGTAAACACGCTCCAAAACTGGCAAATCATCACTCCAACAAATTGACGATTATCGCCTGGTCTAGACTCGGATGGATGATGTTTGTTATGATCTATGCTTGCCTTTCATGATGCATGTTTATTTTAGTCAATCTATGCCATGACATTAGTCCAATGATCATCGCGGTTGCTCTATAGTTCTAGGCCTAAGGGCTCCTCAGGGAACTAGGATATTGTTTAGCAATTCTAGCATGGTGCTTAGAGTGTTAGATGCCACACAGGTGTACCCCATGGAATGTAGAGGTAGGTGGCAGGTGGTGACTACCATGTTTGACCTTCGTAATCATCCATGTTGGGTTATGATGTAAGGGTTGATAAATTGTCCTAGTTGCTTGGCAGACCAAGCGTATGCCAGTCTCTCGGTTAGTGTGGGTGCATAGAACTAAATCCTAGACGTGTATATATGTATGTGATTGTGTAGAACCTATGTGAAGATGTATTAGGAACTGTAGCATTGACTTGTCTTTCTCCACCCAGATTTGTTGCTATATATGGTTGAATCTTCTTTGTATCACACTATCCAACTATCTTTGCCACTTCTGTTTCGGTTTTTACCTAGTAAGACCATTTGTAATCAAGGACATAAGTACTCTTTTAAACCGTCGTCTTCCCTTGTACAATATATGCGTTTGTGGATTCATTCATGATCGAGAAATAGCAACATTCACTAGTTCATTGTATTGTTCTTGAGAATAGAAAAGAGAACGCACAGAAGGGTTTATATCCTTGATGAAGTCCAATACACTTGTATAGCCCCATGGCCTTTGTTGTGTTTGCATCATCCTCCCTATTAAACCGGAAGCTAAGGCACCTTCTGTGTGATATAGGTTTAGTTACTCATGTCAGTATTTTATCCCCCCACATTTGGAATCATATGATGGGAGCTCATTTTGTTGCCGCAGGCTTTTTGTGACATGAGTTCTAGCAGTTGCAACTGACGTCAGTCGTACGATCAAGATGTGTCCGTCCCTCTCATTTACATTGAGATCTTCGGTGATCTGGAGTGGGTCACATTTGGCATGGAGCGTGGCTATTTCATCTGAGCATCTCCAAGAGAGTCCCATAAACCTTCCTTAAATTAAAATATTAGGATTCACTAAAAAAAAACTCTCCGGTACCTCAAAACCACCGTCAACTTTTTCATAGCCTCTAAACTCTCCTCATTTGTAGCTACAAACAGGGAAGAATTAAGACGTCTATCTCATTTTTTTCCTATGGAATATTTTGTGGCCCCAAGTGCTGATGCGGCCCTATCAAAAGTGTTTTAATCCACTTTTAGGAGAGGATTGTTGGATAAGTAGAGAAACATTAATTGCCCCTCATAATTTTCTGGTTGCTCCTAAAAACAAGTTTATAAGATCAATTTTATGGGAGTATCTTGGAGATGCTCTAAGAGCCATTACACCCACTTACTTTGTGTCAAGCTTGAGCGAAACTATATGTAATCCTCCCTTTACTCACAACTACACTACTATTTCCAGGCACTCCCAATGTATATTTTCTTTGGTTGATACTTTCAGACATTATTAATGTATTCTTTGTTCCCCAAATTTGACTGAACCTCATTGATCACTTACTCGTATTTGTATCTTCAGCAAGCAATTCTGGTTTTTGTTCTTCAGGCAGGTTGGCCTTCACTCCCTCGCCAAGAAGTTATTCATGTCTCGTTTCATGAGTGGTGGGAAAGAACGAGTCAATCTACCAGCGGAATGCTGGGTAATGGTCTCAAGTCAATTATAATCCAAGGAGCATGGACAACTTGGAAAGCATCACAAACCGATGCGTCTTTGATGGAGCGAATCCTATTATTACTGAAATTTTAGTGTTGGGTGGAGAGGAGCGCCGGCTGTGGTCAATGGCAGGGGCTCGAGGAGTGTCCTTCTTTACTGCCCATCTGCCAGTTGGAGTGTAGTATGTGTATGGGTCATTAGTAGTTTTTTTTTTCGTCAAAGGTGTGAATGTAGGTAGTACTTTTGGGGTGTGTGGAGGGCTTTGTATGGGGGTTCTTGTTCCCTCTTTATTCTTCATATAATGAAGTGCAGCTCTCCGCGCTTTCAAGAAAAAGAAGAGTTTACTGAACCTCAGTTCTTTTTTTTTTGATCTGGTACATGATAATTAATTGATTGTTCTGATTGTTCTTTCACCATTGAGTAAAAATTAGAATCATTGTTATATTATACTCGGAGGCATAATTTTGTGGATTTGGTGTTCATGTTGAGTGGCCATTCTTAATACTACTCCCAGGGCTCCAAGAAAATAAGAATTACTTGTGAAGCTAAATCTTTTTAGCACAACTATCAAGTATCTTTTCTATTATGTCACTAAATATGACAATGAATCATATATACAGAACACAATTTCATAACCCAGTTTACATACATCTAAGAAGCGGCAATACATACGAAAATACAAGTTACTTTTTGTTTGCAGGGAAAGTAACAATTTATTTGATGTGTGTGCGCGCGCGAAATGGTGATATATGATAGTCACTCGGTTGGGTAGGAAGGATCCATGGCAAGGCCACACATGCCCTTCTTGTCCGAGATATCCTTCTCCATTCTCAGGAAACCATTTTCTCCCCATGTCGTACCCCAAGAGTTCTTCATCAGCCAATATTTTGTACCATCACTGGTCTGCCCATAACCAATAGCTGCAATCCCATGATCCAAGTCAGTGCCGCATGAGCCCGTCATCACTCCGCCAGAGTAGAATTGGAAGGTCATGTCTCCTCCGTCCACTGCCACGGACACAGGCTGGTTGGCCACTGCCTTCATTAGAGCAGCCTCGTCGTTGGCCGGCACGTCTTCAAAGCCCTTGATTGTTGCCGCACTGTTGGATCCACTCTTGCATTTGCCATCCGTGGCGGTGTATGGGTAGCTTGACTCAGTGGTGAGACCGCCGTTCTTGATTATGAACTTGAAGGCATCATCCATCAAACCACCTCCACATCCCTGGTCCTCACCGTGGACATCACAATCCACCAACTCTTGCTCCGACAATGAGACAAGCTTTCCAGTGCTAAGCTTGACGATGCCCTCCATGGCAGCCACAGCTGAGAACGCCCAGCAACAGCCTGTGCAATTAGTGACGTTCCAATACATCACCACGATTAAGTGTGGAAAAACATGAGTGAGTGTACAAACTTTGTGTTATCCTAAATTTACTTACCACATTGTCCCTGATCCTTGATAGGAGTGACAGCACCCTTCGTCCTCCAGTCCACGCTCGCCGGAAGTTCATCAATGCTAACATTCTCATACCTGAAACCGGTAGGAACTTTCACCGTGCTTGGTTTAAAACCCTTGTTAGTCTTGGTTGCCCTGAACTCGTCATTGGTGATGTCGGCGAACCGGTTGACCCCAAGCCAGAACTTGTTGTTTTGGGCATTAAATGACTCGATGAACTTGACATTGTTCTTGAATACCTCGAACCGACGTGCCTTCTCAGCGGCGTCCTTGTAGACGCGGCCATACTGGACTATCCACTGCTCGTGCCTCGCCACCATAGCCGAGTCATCGCTCAGCTCACGAGCCGCTAAGATGGCGCTGCAGAAGAAAGAACAGACAAGAACTGCGAGGAGCAAAGCCTTGGAGATGCCCATGGTTGCTCAGGCCTCTGGATTCCTTGCCTATGCTTGGTGAATGAAGCTGTAAATGGGTGTATGGGTTTATATAGTTAGTGTGCATCGCAGTCTGTATGCAAGAGGGATACGGTGCCTGTACATATATTTGGTGGAAAGGGACACCTGCGTAACCGTGAAGTAGAAATGATTGCAACAAGGAATAAAAATCCTGAGGTGCTGCACACCAGCCGTACGGCACAATTGTGAACGACCCGTAGTATATAGTACATGGACTGATATATAATATAACTGATAACTTGGACCGTCTTCTCACCTTAAGTAGAATGATTAAATGCCAACTTAGAGAACACCGAGAATCTAGAGATAACAAGACAACTGCGTTGGACTTTCACGAAATGGGACTGTTACGTAAATGTGATAGAGACGTAATATCAGTAAATTTATATATGGTTAACATTCCAGCCAAAGCCACTGACCCGTAAAAGAAAAACATTCCGGCCACTGGGGACATGTGGATTTGGAGTTCAGGTACAGGAAAAACGTTTTAGTACTTTTTCTTTGCGAGGGAAATTTTTTTAATACTTATTAACCAGCACATCAGTGTACAATATGATGACCAGTTCTATATTAGAAAATGGAGCAACTGGTCGGCAGTCTAGATCATTCATGTGGATTTTCCCTCTATATAACAAACAGTGTAAATTTTTGTCATGTTCTATAACAAGCTAGTTGAGACATCAAATTTCTTTAGGTGACAAGAACGCGGCATTTATTTCTGCCACAACTTAAGGCCATGATGCCTATCAAACTTCACATTCGGAGAGACAGATGCATGTTTTAGTGTGGTTCTGCCCGATGTGAAAATATGGTCGGAAAAAATTGGAGATACCAGCAACACTACCTCTTCTGCACATATAAGACTACAGATACCAAAATCAAAGACTCACCATGATCATTTCAAACAACAATGAATGAGTCAGCAAGGATGCAAAGGACGTTATTAAGAGTCAATTTATTGGAATGGATTGTTCTAAAATTTTCTATATAAATAGCAGTAGACTTTACAACATTCATTTAAATCAAATATTTGCAAAGGGACTCATGGTGCAACTGGCAAAGGACATTGACTGGGGAGCTCCCACCTAGGGTTCAATCCCTAGGTACTGCAAAATTTTTGAAAAAAAAAACCTCGTCTGTCCTATAACCAAAGCACAGATCGTTGGTCGTCGCACATGGACTACGGTGCCGCTGTGTATGGGTGGGGTAGAGGTTCGGGGGTTTTCTCGACCTGTGTGAGAAGGTCTTCTTCTTAAAAGGCCCGGGGGGGGGGGGGGGGGGGGGGGGGGGGGGGTTTTTTTTT
>LAPY01004051.1:28231-40900 GCA_000970635.1 Eragrostis tef
GGATCTCCTCACCTGCGGAGACGGGAGCGCTCGGGGCCGTCGGCGGCGGAGGGGACCCGCTGCGGCGCGCGTCGCCGGCGCGGTACAGGAACTCCGTGTCCATGGCGGCTGCGTGAATCGTGAGAGATGCGGAGGTTTTGGGTTTTGAGGACGCGGACGACGTGTGGGAGACGAATTCGGCGGCGCGTGGAAAAGGGACACGGATGCGGGGTGACCGGTTTGGTAAACGCGCGCTAACCTAGGCTTTCGCTTACGGGGCGGCAGCTAAGCTAAGAGATTGGTAGAAATCATATAGGGGTCCCTCAAAAACAAAAAGTGACCTCCGAACATAGAAGTAAAACAAAGCATGAAAATACAGTGTGGCCTTACATTTGAGTCATTAGGTTTGTATTTGTAGGAAGACAAGCGTCATTTCGTACTTAACAAAATATAGAAAGTTACAAAAATTCCGTCTTAGCCTTCGGAGGAAGGCACAGCGGCCACCGCTCATCTGACGGATCTGCAGCTCTCACTCATGCACTTCGGCCTTCACGTGTCCCAGCTTGCACACATCCTCAAACAGATCAGACGGTGAAGCGCATATGCCTTTCCGGCCGGGCCGGGCCTTTGGCTTTATATTTTTCCTAAAATATCAATTATGTCGACGTCATGCATGACTTCAGCCGTGTCCTATCTTTGTCACCAACGCTTGCCCGCGTTGGCGAACACGCTGATCACGCAGACCCTCGGCGAACCCAGGCTCGTGAGCCACCCTCAAGTTACAGCTCGACACTACTTCGAGGGTGTTTGTCATCTGATAAAGTTTTTGGTGTCAACACTCAAAAACTGGAGGTGCCTCTCCCGTCCGTCACCACCGCAAAAAAAAATAACAGTCGCTCGTCAGGGGCGAGGATCAACTCGGATGGGTGAAACCCACGACGAATAAAGAGAGATATAAAATCAGCACCTCGACGTTTAGGGCAGATACAAAGGGATTGTCTCATAGGTGGTCTCATCTACGAGACACATAAGCATTTATGAGACCACACATACAATGGATGATTGTTCTGATTGTCTCGTAATAATTGCATTTCTCCTTAATTTATAGATGAGAAAAGGAATGTTTATTAGTTGCATGGCAATCACAACTCGTACAATGGTGTTTAAGTCGTCTCATACTCCTAAATTTTAGCGCTTGAGGTGGTTGTCTCGCGAAACAACTGCCTATTTCTTTTTCCTCCCTCTCTCTCTTCCACCTCATCAAAAATCATACGTGGCGTTGCATGAGGCGGGCTTTGAGATCACCTACGTGGAGCATTGTACCTACCCTTACTTTTGTGGTGCATTTTTAGATAACTGCATTAAGGGCGTGTTTGCTTTCTGCCTGGGAAATGTTGTCTGGCTCAGGCAGGTGCATCCCACCGCAGGCAAAGAGAATCGGACGCCTGGGAAGGAGCTGCCTGCCAGGCAAATTTCGTGAGGAAGCAAATCAAACTAGCCCTTACTTCCGCGGTTACCATATATATATACAAATGATCGGAGGAGGGATTGCGATCGAAATCTTGTCATTGGCTCTCTCGTGATCTCTTGGTTTTTGCAAGACCTTTGAAATTATTTTAGATGCTCTGTTGCTCGGTGCGTCGTCTCAAGGTTTTCAAAGCGTCAGAATTGTGATGTTGAGTCGAAGGTTAGTCATCATCGTGGGTATTGTTCTTTTTTCTTTTGCTCTTCTGCTTATATGCTTTCTTTGCATGACCGGTGATGGCTGGTATTAAGATGGTTGTGCATTTAACTAATGAACAACTTGCAGGACTTGAATGATTGGAAAATCCCATTGTTTCGAGTGCCAGTACCAAGGATCTAACATGTTTCGGAGCCGAACTTTTGATGAGAGAAGGGGTAACTCGATCTGGTGGGTTGAGACGTTGTTCACGGCCAGACTACAACCATCCAATGGTCGCTGTGATCTTGTGGCACTTGTTCCCCAAGCAATCAAAAAACTAGTAAGAAACAGTAAACAAGCATTGAATGTGAGATGGAATTGAATGTGTTAAGCAACTGAAATCAACTCTGGGTTCTGAATACAAAAAAATATATGTGGTTTATCCAGCACACGCGCTTACAAAATAGTAGCAATGACTAATAACTTTCAACTAAACAAAATCCAATATGGTTGCGGCCCCCAAACATGACGCGTGGTGGAGGGGGGGGGGCGTCCCTCAACCTCTAGGATGCGCCCTTATTGCTTGGTTTACTTTCATGCATTGAGAGTGTTGCTAGACAAAGGCCTTTGAAATTATTAAGTGACACACGATTCAATCCCCCCCCCCCTCCTGTCTCGGTGTCCGAATCATTTCTCTGTGCTAAGTACTGTCATTTTGTATCTCTATACTTTTGTGATTTTGTTATGTTTTTTTCACTTACTTGACTGATTTTTAGTATTCCAGTCACCAGTTAAAAACCAGCGTATACTCTTAATTAAACTTTACACATCAGTGTATTTACATGAATTTTGCTAACATAGATGTCCATAGGCATAGTATATCGATCCATAAAACTATTATTTACAGACATATGAATGGACCATGCATAATGAGGGAAATGACGAATCCTTCAATATACATGCCAATGCATGAACCCAAGCTAGGCATATGAAAGATTGCCGACTCAGTTGATTAGGAAGCCTCCAGTTGGGTAGGAAGCCTCCATCGCGAGGCCACACATGCCCCTCTTGTCGGAAATGTCCTTCTCCATTCTCAAGAAACCGTTTTCACCCCATGTCGTGCCCCATGAGTTCTTCATTAGCCAATATTTTGTTCCGTCACTGGTTTGTCCGTAACCAATGGCTGCAATACCATGGTCCAAATCCGTCCCGCATGAACCAGTCATCACACCACCAGAGTAGAATTGGAATGTCTTGTCTCCTCCGTCCACCGCCACGGACACAGGCTGGTACGCCACTGCCTTCATGAGAGCAGCCTCGTTGTTGGCCGGCACGTCCTCATAGCCCTTCATAGATGCAACGTTTTTTACCCTCTTGCACTTGCCATCAGCTGTTGTGTAAGGATAGCTGGACTCGTTAGCCAGGCCGCCATTCTTGATGATGAACTTGAAGCCATCGTCCATCAAGCCACCGCCGCAGCCCTGGTCCTCACCATCGACATCACAATCTACCAACTCTTGCACTGATAGAGAGAAGAGCTTGCCGGTGTCGATCTTGACGCATTTCACGAAACATGTTTCAGATTATATGATCTAGAAGCTTCTCAATTGAGTTCGAGAAAAAGATTATCAATTGAAACTTTCGCAATTGTGTGTTATCCAAAAAATACGTACCACATTGGCCTTGATCTTTGATGCTAGTGACAGCACCCTTGGTCCTTCAGTCCACGCTCGCCGGAAGCGTATCAATGCTAACGTTTTCGTACCTGAATCCAGGAAGAACTTTCACCGAGCCTGGTTTGAAGCCCTTGTTTGTCTTTATTGCTTTGAACTCGTCGTTGGTGAGGTCGGCGAGCTGGTTGACGCCAAGCCAGAACTTGTGCTTCTCAGCGTTGAACGAATCGATGAACTTGACGTTAGCCTTGAATACCTCGAAGCGACGTGCCTTCTCGGCGGCATCCTTGTAGACGCGGCCGAACTGCTCCATCCACTGCTCGTGCCTTGCGGCCATGGCAGAGTCATCGCTCAGCTCGCGAGACGCGAGAACGGCGCTGCAGAGGAAGGCAAAACAGAGGACGGCAAGGAACGAGGCCTTGGAGATAGCCATGAGACTTGTCGAGTGCTAGAATGCTATATACTACTGTACGTTGCTGTTCGGTATCTATATGCTTAGGTCTGTTTGGTGAGTAGAGCTGGATGGCATGGGTTTTTGTAGTTAGTGTCTAGTAAAAAAATACGGTGCGTACGCGATGTTTCCGGTGGAAAGTGAAACCTGCGTGGCCGTGAAGTAGAAATGGTTGCTAGCATATAAAATTATTGTTCTGGTACACCAGCTTATACGTACGGCATAAGCTGACAACGAGCAAAAGTTTATACCTGGCATTCTCACGTAATTTAGATAACAGGATTCATAGAAGTCTATTGTGGACAAAGCAACTAACAGGAGTTTCCACGACAGCTTTCATACAGACTAGGGGTAAAATGTGCTACTGCGGGTTCCCGTGCTACCGTGCTCCTAATGTTAATGGCACCTCAACGGATGCACAAAAAATTGTAATAAAAATATGGTGGATAGTGCATGTCATAATCTCTCATGTTACAAAATTTGAGATACAACGAAAACTTATGCAAAAAGAAACAAAAAAGAGAAATTAGCCTGTGAATAGTAACGGGTTGCGGGTCTGAGATGAACATTTGCAACCCTTACTATTCACAAGCCAATTTTACTTTTTTGTTTCTCTTTGTACAAGTATCTGTTGCATCTGAAATTTTGTAACATGATAGATGATGACCTGCACTATCTACCTATATTTTTGTTGTATTTTTTTGTGCGTTTGTTGAGGTGCTACCGGTGTTGGTAGCACGGTAGCACCTCAATGGGTGGTAGCACCAGAAGTTTTCCCGACGATTGAGAGGTTCCAAAAAAAAAAAAAGAGGATCTTATTTGTACCAGAGCTGATTCCTTGAGTCTGCCTCTCCATTACTTGACAATGCCAAGATCAGAAGGAGTAATAGGAGTTTTTTTAAAATAATAGTATTTTAATGAAAAATTGCGAAATTGAGGTACAATTTGAAAAAATTACAGATATAGGTACCTATCGGTCAGCGGATAACCGATAGGGGACCTATCAGTTATCCGATAACCGACAGCTGTCGGCCACCGCCTATCGGAGACTTTGGAGTCACGCAAGTACTTATCGGTCATCCGGCGACCGATAGGTACCTGTCGGTCATCCAGTGACTGATATGTCGTCAGACACTGTAACATGTATTATTCATAGTACTGTGTCACGTACTGTAGCGATGTATCTTTAAAATATGTATCCAAAAATTACAACAAAAATATAAATGAAAATATCTTGTAATTCTCTACGATCATGCAAATTTTGAATTTCAATAGAAACATATGTAAGATACAAAAAAAAATAAGAATTCAGCAGAACAGTAACAGGTTGTGGGTTCCTGTTTATGTGTTGATTTCACTTTTTTTCTGCACCGTACACAAGTTTTCGTTGCAATTCAAAATTTGCATGATCATAGAGAATGACAAGATTTATCCATTCATATTTTTGTTACAATTTTTGGATGCATATTTTAAAGATACATGTGTAGCACGCGATACAGTAATACAAATAGTACATGCAATTTTTTTATTAAAATACTATTATTTGAAAAAAAATGGGAGTAGTAGCAGCTTTAACCTCTCCCCGTGCATCTACTTCCATGAGCACCTCAGAGGCGGTGGCGGCAGCGTTCTTAGCTTTCATTGTCACCGGTGGTTCCTTGTCTGCCTCTCCATTGGCTTTACCCGTCTTTGGCACGTTGCCTTCCACCTGACCCAAGGAGGCAGCGACAGACACGCCTTGTCCTCCAACACCGTCGGCTTTAGCGATCACAGCAACAGACGTCATCTTGATATTGTGTTTCTTTCCGACCAGATGACACCGCATGAAGAAGATATAATTAGATGGCGCGTTCATGTCATAGCGCAGGCAGACGAGGACGCCTTCCACACGGCACAATGGTGGCTCACACCGTCTATACTTCCATGGCCAACTCTGTGTCACCGACAGCATTAGCCATTCCTTGAGTCTAGGAGCATTCCACAGAAACCACATCTTTTTTCGATGTTGTCATATTATTGTTTCTTGCTGCTCACTGCCGTCACCAAAAGTTTTCTTTCTTGGGCTTCACCAATACCGTTTTAGTCAGAGCAGCTGTTTTGTTGACCACAGCAACACATTATTCACTTGTGGTTTATTAGCTGCCTCCTTGCCTCCCAAGGCAACGTCGACAGGGGCATTTTGCGAGTTCATTGGCCAAGTTCGGAAATAACTATCTTCCATTGATGAAGCACCAGTCAAAATCTTTCAGCTCAAAAATGCTTTGGACTTCATTATAGACCAAATCATATAAAAGATCTTTTACGGTATTTGCGAGGTACTTAGAGGTACCAAGAGGTAGCGCAACGTGGACCGTTGATCAAGAGAGGGGCAAGGTACGGAATAAAAATTAGAGTAAATTATCATAACCGATGACAAGTGGGTAATTTCGTGACAATTATCAACTCTTTATTTGGTTAGGTAAACGATCACATAGTTTCCAATTTTGTTGGTTGCGATGAGATCCTCTTGCCAAATTGTTCATGCATTCGTACTACAACTTGTGCTCCTGATCTGGAATGCATGGAGAATGATGGTTGCCGTGGCTGGCACATGAAGAGTTTCCATCTAGCTAGGAAGGCCTAAGATTGGAAACGAGTTGCGTATAATACGGTAGCCATGGCCGCTTGTGATTATTTACTGGGTTGATGCATCATTACCGAGTTCTTTATCATTCCGATGATTCAATCATATCAATTTTCAAACTTTTGTAAATATCAAGCAACCATGTGAGTTAAGAATCTTTTTTGAGATTGATATGATGTACTCTGAATAATACTTTTGTCTCAAAACATATTTTCTGATTGCCAACAATTAAATACATAGTAAATGACCCTTTACAATGATAATTGACCTGTTGTTGTTTCTTTAAATATTTAGGCCCTAAAATTTGCCTATGCGGTGCAACAACCAAGTTTAGAACCTGGTAAACTTGGAAAATGTAAGTAAATTATCCAATAAATCCCAAAAATCCTGACGCGTGTACCCCTGCCTCTTCTTCCTCCTTTCAATTGTCCTGGTTCCTACGGCCATGGCTCTGGCAATAATCTTTGAAACCAATATACCACTTGACCTAACTATTTGTTAATCTTCAAACATGACTTGCGAAATCTGAATAGCACGGTTCTCTCATAAACAAGTAAAGGTGATTTAACCAAATAAATATCATAGAACAAAGCACGGTCCGCACGAAAGAATCAGAAGGCGCGCGCGGTAGTTATCACAAACCGCGCGCGCGGCATCGAAACGGCCCGCACGTAACGCCGTTTAGCAGCCAAATTTATAGAGTTAACAACTGTTGAGCCACGGCGGAACTACCTGTGACCCCGACGATGGCCGAAAAGCTCAAGCTTGCCATTCGAATCTTCCATTGAACTCCAACAAGTACAGGTCGAGCTACACAACCTCGAATTGATTCCCTTGCAAATTGCAGCTGCTTGCCTCGAATCGAGCCAGTAGAGACTGCAGCTCAAATCGTGCTTGGTGGACCTGGGCAAAGCGGCCATGGATTTGGACCAGAGCTCACCGTTCGGCAGCACAACCATGGATTCCGTCCTTGTTTTAATTGTTACGGGAGCCATAAAAATGGAGGAAGCTAAACGGCGTTCCACCCACGGACGGGCGCTCCGCCTGCTGGGCCCACATCACACCAAAACCCAATGGGAGGACGCCACGTGGCAGGAGCAGGGAAGCTCCTGTAGCGTCTCCGCTAAACGCAGGATCGAGTCGGTCTGTGCCGGTGAACGGACACAACAGTACACCACATAAATAAGCACAAATTTAAATCTTAAAGTTATTACATTAATCCGATTAAAACATCGAGTAGCACAGCGGAATATTCAACCAAGGAAATAAAAGGTCAATCCGACGGAAAACGATACAAGACACTCTCACGATACATGAATCCGCATCACAAGCCCGATGATGCGAACTCTGCTGGGGATCACTCGTCCAGCTCCCAGTGAACCGTCCAGCCCGTAGGAGGCTGTCCGTCCCACTGGCCACCACCACCTACAGAGTCAGTACTACCTGCATAACAACATAAAGAGCCAAAGCCTGAGCAACTAATACTCAGCAAGTCTTACCCGTCAAAATTGGCTAGCTACAGCCGACTCCTAGTATGCAAGGCTACAAAACGGGTAAGCTGACACACGCGCATAAAAGCAGCACTAATTATTGGATCCTTATTTTCAAATTTTAACTTTCCATTTAAGTACTTATCCAATAAAACAGTGGACTTACACTAAAACATGTATTTAACAATACAACATAACAGCAGTAATATAATATAAGTACAACAATAAATCATCATCATCAATCATCACACTACGAGGTGAAGCAGTGAACAAGCGGGGTGCTCATATCCGAGAGCGGCGGCATCGATGTACGGTGGTTGAACACGACTCAAAACGGACCAAAATTCAGCAGCGAGGAGAAAGGATACACGCAAATCCATTTCGCTCATCCAAGACGTCGAGGTGCTTTAGTTTAGCTCGCTGGCCCACGAGCTCCAATGGGGCATCATTCTGATGAAAGGGCTGGCATTGGGCCGGACATGTGTGTTTGCTACAATGGACCCGGAATGGAGAATTTTAGATTTTTGCCTTCCTCCCGGATGGTTCTTGCTAGGTTGCCCCCCTTCCCCAGTGTCCTTAAAAATGTAGACAAGTTATGCTGATTAGTTTAGGGAATTGCCCCCTAACCTCTTTAAGCTGCCAAATCAGCAACACATCATCATGTGTACATAGATATAGCAAAGGCCTAGGTAATAGGTATTTTCAGGCAAAATGTAGCCTCAAAAACGTTGTACAAAAAGAATATGACACCAACATATTAGAACATAATAGATCAGCTTGACCTCTTTTTTTTTGAATAAATCTACAAGGCAGCAAGAAGGAAAATATTCAGAAACATTTTGCCAATGAAATCAAGAAAAAATAATCTTCTGCAATGAACTAGACACGTAAAGAACATGTATGCTGATTGTATGTATTCGGTCCATCCATGTCACCAACTTCTGGAAACAACTTGGACCAGGCTTTAAAACTCAATTAGGTACTTCAAAGATGTTATGCCATAATTATGATGTAAGACTTGGTCGATATTACCGTTAACGTTTGAACTTTGATCGATGTCATGTGATTGATTGGACCTGATTTATCTGTTTTGATGTACCGCAACAGTTATCCTTTCCACTTCATTTGAAGGCTTGAGTGATTGTTTCCTGACGTATTACAATGTTTGGAAAAGCTAATTAGTTGAATTAGGATCCTCCTCCTGTCCTTCATGCTGTCATAGTTCAGTAAAGCATATAGTGTGCACATAAGAACCACGGTAGAGTAATTTACCAGGGAGTGATTTTCTTCAGATGGTTTTGGCAACTTGGTTCCTATTTGTAGCATTAACATGCTTCATGAAATCGAAACCATTCCGAGGTCAACAGCAGAACGCAGTAGCAAATTGTAAAGTTGGTGTCTGCCTTTTTTCTCACTAATTTTCCATATTTCTCTATAATCGTCAAAACAACTACTCAGGGTGAAGTATATCAGAATGCAAGCTGGACACAATATGAGAGCTCAAGCAGACTGAAAATGAACGAAACGAAAGCAGGGCGAGGCGCACCAACTAATAGTCCATGTTGCCGCCGCCGGCCACCCGCATCCTGCAGTCCGCCGCCCTGCGTCAGCTCGTTGCTGCGTAGCGGCTGTTGCCGGCGACGGCGTGGGCAGGGTAGATTCAACCGGCGGCCAGAAACAAGAGTCGATGTGAAAGGCAAAATATTTTGGAGATTTTCTTGTATGAAATAAATTGGTATAAACATTGAAATTTGCAAGATTTTCTTGTTCGCTTGGCTGCTTTGCAGCAGCTGTTTTGCAGCAGCTACAGTGTTTCAGTTATTTCTTCTGCAGCCGCTACAGTGTTCGCAATTATTTTTCTACAGCCGCAGCTGCAGCCTATCGAACAAGCTGAATCTCCGCTACAGTGTTCGTAGTTATTTTTCTACAGCCGCAGCCTACCGAACAGGCTGAATCTCAGGGATGAACCTATCCTTTAGATTAGAAAAAAGCTGAGCCCAATCTGGATCTAGCATCCGTTGTCGTATTCTAAATTATTTCTTTGACATTTGAGCAGAAATTGCGTAAAAGATCTCAAACTATTATGAACCCTTCAACTATAGGTACCCTCTTTCTTTGGGGAAAAAAAAAGAGTGTGAAAATGCACCCCCAAGTCAAAAGTATATAATCCACATTCAACCGAACTTTCTCAATGGAATAGCGCGCATACACACTGTTCCGCGCACTTCCAACTCAAATCTTGCTTGCAATTTCGAACCAGGAAAAAAAAGGACACTCAATTTCTACACTGAAATTATAACGCAGCTGTGACTTAGAGCATTTTTATACTACACTGAAATTTCGAGACGGGAACAAAGCATCTGATTATACAGAACCACGGTGCCAAGCAAGGGTACTAGATTGCATAACACAGTACGGAAGGGTATCCACTATGAAGTCACTGGTGGGCTTCGCCAAAGGGGCAATTTACTCGTGGAATCTGTCACGCATCTACGAGGAAAGGACAGACATAGCATAATGAAGACCTCTTTAGTGTTTATCATGTCCTCACTGAGCTACAGTAAATAAACAGTTCAAATGCTAAAGAGGCTCCAACTGACAAAACTTCTTGTAACATGCTAATAAATAATACTTTGGTTTCTATAGCCGAGGAAACAAAATAAAGATAATCTGCTTATTCCCAAACAGAACAATCTTCAGTGTACATATCAAAACAGAGTAAGTTCAGTTTCAGCGTCAGGGATCATAACAGGTAAGGTACTACTTCATTCTTTCAGTGATGATGACTGCCCAGAAGAAAGCCTTTCCGACCTCGCCTTGTTAGCCCTTTCCATGTAATCTTGGTGAGAATCATGCTTGGCCCCTACAAATGAATCAATCAGATATAAACTGGTGCCTTTAGCAATTAACACAATTGAAAAAATAAATAAATAAAAACTCAACAGAAACCACCCAACCAATAAGATACCTGATAAACTTAATGAACATTTAGAAAAATACCTAACTAGTTTTTCACTTTAATTGGAAATGTCATATCCCAATAATAAAAGAATACCCTTTAAAGGAAATATGACAGCACTGATTTTGATTATCTATTTTCTAGCAGCAAACTGAATAACTAAGGAAAAGTAGAAGACATGCAACACAAATGTTCAGTCAATTATGAAGAATGCAGTGAACAACAATCGGCAATTCGGCATCTTACGCAACCTTTGAATACATTTGACATGTGCACTGTGATCCTAGCAATGACCAGTTTGATCTTTGTATATTCTGTTCCTTGTGGCATTTAGTTGTTAAATTGGCAGATGATTGAACTGACAGCCAGCCTGAAACTAGTAAGTGCATATATATGTGGGCATCTGGGAAAATCACAAAATAGTGTTAAGTCAAATGGAAATCCAAAACATCTATACAGAAAGCGCAGTATAGACGGCTCTCCTGTACTTTAGCATGTGGACTCAAGCCTCAAGGTTGAGTATACAAACAAGCATAACGGTATCCTATATAATCAGAGCTGAATTTGCAGTGTTCACAATCACATTCAAGCCTTTGCATGATGACAAGAGTGCATTTCATAACTGCTATATAACTATAACACAATACATGTTACCGTTACACCATGAAAAATATTTATGTGAATCTGCATGATTTGTTTACTGGCAAGTTATAGACATACCCTATGTTACCAGGAAGTGTACCTATATGTTTGCTGTATTGAAACTGGAATATGTATAACCACACATATAATGAAAGGGTCCATACGTGAAAGGGTAATAAAGTCCAAATCAACTAAGATGTATTATGCACATATTTTTCATAATAGATAACTAGAAAAAAAAATGTATCATGTCCCACCAAACCTGATTGATAATAAAATGGCAACAATGAACTTTATTTGTGTTGCCATTTATCACAAAAGATCAGGATGCCTTAAGCCATATTGTTCTCAGTATTAATTCGTCGATCATGTTTACATTGTGCTAAACTATCTCCTGAATCTAACTAAAATACAATAGTTTTTCAACTTTAGCAAACTGTAATTGGTGATACAATACGCATAACAGACAATGCAGGAGTGCAGATGTGCCATCCAACATCCAGCAATATGCAAGCTCTACATGCTTCTGACTGCAGGTCTATGCAGTTTCTTATTTAAGCAATCTTGCTTACCAAATATGAAAATATAAGTTTCTACAAGAATGGTTACACACGTGATTTGTACATATTACAGACATAAAGCTCATCTTTTGCCAGAGTCAAATCCTCTGACTAGACCCTTGAAGATCTGACAATGTGACAACAACTTCAAAGAAATACAGCAAAATCAAATCATATTAGTCCCTAAAGAATCCTTGTGCTGAAACCTATCATCCAATTTGTTCCCAAATTTCAAATACCACCGCAATCACTGATGACAATATCATGTACCCGAAGACCCTAGTATAGGCCACTGGAGTGCTAGAGATCCACTCCAATAATCATGGATGGGTCACGAACAACACAAATCGTGCTACGTCTGAGATCCCTAACCCTAGTTCTCCTGGATCAGCTCCGCATCATACAAAAACGCGCCACGGGCCTCTAGGTGAACTGAATCTGACGATTATATAAGATTCGAAGAAATTCAAGGCAACGACGCGGAGGAATGGGATGGTGGTAGGGTTTTAGGGTGGGGGACGGGGTTTAATTTTGGTACCTCGGGTCATGAAGTACCAGGGGACACCGAAGATGGCGCCGAAGATGGCGATGCCGGCGAGGACGTGCTTCTTCTCGCCGCTGTAGAGGTA
>LAPY01004052.1:0-11121 GCA_000970635.1 Eragrostis tef
GCATATCCATACTATGCAGCCTCATTTTCAACCGTAAGATCCCTCGAATATATTCATTTGTTTTTGCTTCTTTTACGCGTCCCTTTGAAAGGGCTTCATAATTGAATTCTATATCTAGACTAGCCTCATAGCTTAACATTTCCAAGCCTTGTTTTTCTTAGCTGGAGTAATGCAGTTTCACACATTTTATATTTCCTTTGTGCATCGACTCTTACATGATTTCCTCATTGCAGATGGGAGCTTTCTTCATATTCTCGTTTGTGTACCTGTACCACAAATAGATAACAGGCCCAATGTGCGCTAGATCTGTGCATGCTGTAAACCTGCCACAAATTTATGGAACCATATTTTTGTAGCACCAACTTAGATGACATTTGACGACCACAGTCGTTCTCAGTGAGGAACTTGCGCTAGAATATTCCATCAACCGCTTCAATCTTTTCTGATCAATACAGCCCGCACTTCTGGAAACTTTTTATAGCCAATATAGAATTGACGAGAGCATTGTAGCAAGTTTGGACACTGTTTCAGATCAATTACCTCTTGCTCGTCAGTTGTGACTTGTCACCCTGACTCTGGAACCTGTGATTTGTTCTTGTGAGCATGTTCCTGTGGATGTGCATAATTTACTCGATTTCTAAAGATGGAAGTCTGAAGAGATTTTGTGAGAAGGGGTTGCTTCATATTCTGAATTGGAATTCTTGGATGTTATCTTGATCCCAACCCAACTAAGGCTAAATGAACTTGTGCCCGCAAGTGTGCAAATCGACTGCTGCTAAGAATGTCCTCTTCCCACGCTACCAAACTGTACCCCACTGTCATCTCGGACTTTACGTAAGGACCAAGTTCCAAGTCCTCTCTTTGGGTACTCTTGTAGTAGAGTTAAGCCTTATGGAGATCCTTTCTGGGCTTTATCCGAATGCTGAACAACATTCTAGCATTAGATTTATCCGAATCCTGAACGGTTGCAGCATCAGCTTGAGCTCCGCGGCTGCGTTCATCGTGCAAATCGATTCGTCCAATAGTTTCAGTATATTGTATTGCAAGGAGCACCATCCTATATTGCCAGTAATAATAATTCATACATGCAACTGTTATAACAAAGCATACGCTCCACGTACTACTATAATTATACAAGGCAGTAAGGCACGCGATAATACCCTGCACTAAGCCTTGCCCGGCTGGGAATGGCTTGGCCGTGAAGAATACTCGCGTCGGTGTGGCGTCACGGCCTAGACCACAACAATCTGCAGCGTCCACCGTAACACCGTTACAGCTCCTTCTCTGACACCGGCAGGTCGACGGTGACGTGCCCGTGTCGGCGTCGTAGGTGAACTCGACCTCCGCCGCGTCGAGCAGGCACCTCGTCTCGCCGGCTTTACCCACGCACCCTGAGCTCCACGGCTCCCGCGCCGGCACCGTCCTTTTTCATGGCGCACTCCTCGATTGACGGAACATGTCGACCAGGCCGATGGGCGGGAACAACTTGTTCATTGGACGCAACAAATTGTTAATATAAAAAAAAAATACTGACGAACATAGTGGACTGTGGCCACCTCCGGTGGTGGATCCTATACGTAGATCGTTCGACAATGGGCAATTGATAGATCACTTTAAGATTTGTGTGGAGAGAGAATCGAACGGGCGGACGAGCGCTGCGGGTACTAGCGAGTCTCAGCCAAGTTGACACATGTCACCTTACTATTAGTGCAAGATGAGTGAGACTATTTCAAAACTTCGAAACACATTTCTCTCTCAAACCGCAGCTCTGTTCGAATCCGACTGAACCACAGTTATTTAGATATTAATTCTATCAAATGAGATCTGATCCAAGTGCTTGAGAGAGTAGCTAGTATGCATCCATGGATCTCTAGGCTAGTGAGTGCTTAGGGGGATCTTCTAGAGCTGTTACTCTTGGTCTATGGCAAGGCCTAGACCGATTAGGAGTTGGTGGTGAGCTTTCCAAGAAGATTGTGGAAGTCACTACAAGTTTGTATCTGGTTTTCGAGCTTCTCGGTCGAAAGAAGCATCACGAGTGGAGCGCCCTTTGGACCGTATCACGTACGGATCCTTACCTTCAGAGGAGCATCCGGAGTTGCCGGCGGGACGTGCCCATGACTTCACTTGGAGGATGAAGTAGTGCTCTAGAAGAGATCGCCATCGAGCGGAGGGACGGGTCAAGACTCCGACGGGAATGATCCAACGTAGAGTAGGAGAAGGCGCCATCCTTCCGAGACCACGGAAAAATATCATGAGCACTCTCTTACTCTCTTCTTTACTACTCGCAACTTATCTTGTCATATGATGTTTGCTAGTAGTCTTGAGTAGTTTGTGCTTAATCTTGCTCTTGATATTTGTTCGTTACCTACTTATTACCTCTTGCTCGTCAGTTGTGACTTGTCACCCTGGATCTGGAACCTGTGATTTGTTCTTGTGAGCATGTTCCTGTGGATGTGCATAATTTACTCGATTTCTAAAGATGGAAGTCTGAAGAGATTTTGTGAGAAGGGGTTGCTTCATATTCTGAATTGGAATTCTTGGATGTTATCTTGATCCCAACCCAACTAAGGCTAAATGAACTTGTGCCCGCAAGTGTGCAAATCGACTGCTGCTAAGAATATCCTCTTCCCACGCTACCAAACTGTACCCCACTGTCATCTCGGACTTTACGTAAGGACCAAGTTCCAAGTCCTCTCTTTGGGTACTTTGTAGTAGAGTTAGCCTTATGGAGATCCTTTCTGGGCTTTATCCGAATGCTGAACAACATTCCAGCATTAGACTATCCGGATCCTGAACGGTTGCAGCATCAGCTTGAGCTCCGCTGCTGCGTTCACCGTGCTCGATTCGTCCAAAAGTTTAAGCATTTTGTATTGCAAGGAGCACCACCCTATATTGCCAGTAAAAATAATTCATACACTGCACTATAATTATACAAGGCAGTAAGGCACATGATAATCACTCTCTCCCATCTACCCTGCACTAAGCCTTGCCCGGCTGGGAATGGCTTAGGCGTGAAGAATACTCGCGTCGGTGTGGCGTCACGGCCTTGACCACAACAATCTGCAGCGTCCACCGTAACACCGTTACAGCTCCTTCTCTGGTGACGTGCCCCGTGTCGGCGTCGTAGGTCAACTCGACCTCCGCCGCGTCGAGCAGGCACCTCGCCTCACCGGCTTCACCCGCGCACCCTGAGCTCCACGGCTCCCGCGCCAGCATGGTCCTTTTTCATGGCGCACTCCTCGATCGACGGCACCCTTGAACATGTCGACCAGGCCGATGGGCGCGAACAACTTGTTCATTGGACGCAACAAATTGTTGGTATAAAGAAAAAAAAATTACTGACCAACATAGTGGACTGTGGCCACCTCCGGTGGATCCTATACATAGATCGTTCGACGGTGGGCAATTGATAGATCACTTTGAGATTCATGTGGAGAGAGAATCAAACGGGCGGACGCGTGCCGCGGGTACTAGGGAGGCTCAGCCAATTTGACACGTGTCACCTTACTAATTAGTGCAAGATGAGTGAGACACAATTTAGTGCGATTTCAAAACTTCCAAACACATCTCTCTTAAACCGCAGCTCCGTTCGAATCCGACTAAACCACCGTTATTTAGAATTAATTCTATCAAATGAGATCTGACATGAAAATTTTCAATTGTTTAAAATTCAAATTTTCATCAACATTTTCAGTATATTGCGTCAACATTTTGTTTGTGATGTGTCAACACTTTAGATATTGTAGATTCTATTTTTTAAAATGTTGACTAGTGCTGAAAAACATTTGAAAATATTTAAAAATATATTTTTGATATTGAACTTAAATCTGTGGTTTGAAATTTGAAAAAAAAAATCAAAAAGCTCGTTGTAGCAATGGGCTGCTGTGTAGGCGTTATTAGGGAGTCGTGCTAATGGGCCGTGGCGAAGATTCCTTAATGGACCGTGGCCTGAACTTCTGGAAGTCCTGTCGCCTCCAGCTCGGGCACCTGGCGTGGGAAGTCAATAAAACTTCCCGCCGCCTATCCCGCCGTCTCCTCTTTCCAAATCCGCCTCCGGCTTCATCGTAAACCTTCCCAATCCAAATCCCCTACGAAGTTTAGATATCTTAATACTTGACGAAGTTTAGATATCTTAATACTTGACTACTGATGTTTTCCTATGGTGACACTTAAAAAACAGCATTTCATCTTTGTTCTTGGTTTTGTGTATCATCATACAAACAAAAAGAGCCTTGCAGCTGTGCATCCGTTGACATAGCTGTCAGTGCTTGTGCCTTTTTCTTTTTGGCAGGTTGGACAATTGGTTGATGAAGTTTGTGTAGCCTTAGAAACAATATCTACATCAAAACTCATTGAATTGCATTTACTATTGATATCTATATGGATTATGGCTTTGTAATAGTTTATACGCCAAAATTCATGGGTGGTTCAAGTGAACATCCATGAGCCATGGTAGCCCTGCCCATGCTGAACACTAGGAATGACAGTTGGCGTATCCTCTTTGGATTTATATTTACCATAACACACTATCATTTAGTGAAGAAGAATGCTCATGTCCTCTAGGATGCGCCCTTGTGTCTCCATATATGGAAGTCACATGTAGAGGAAGGCGCGTGCCCACTTGCAACGAGATATTTTTCAAATGTAATGTGTGCAATCAGATATTTACCATAGATAGATGCAAGCAATCGGTCATAGGTTAGGTGTAATGCATTATTGGTTATATCCTAAATTAGGATCACTTAAAGGTTCAATTTCACAACTAACCCCAAAATATTGGGATCCCTTTCTCATATGGATGTATTTTGTACTTTTTAATGTTGAAAACTCAACCGTTTTTTTTTGAGATCATTGAAAACTCAACTGTTTTGGAAGTACAATTTCAACTTTTTGCTTGTACTGTTCCAACATTTTAGTTGTATTACTATTTTTGCAAAAGATGTTGAAATAGGCTTCGAAAAATACTGAAGCACATATCTGAAAATGTTAGAAAAATATTTCAAAATTATTGAAATAGGTTTAAATCATACTAAACCTTGTATTTAAAATTATTGAGTGTGTATGGGGAGAGCCTATACGCATCGCGCGCTACGCGAAGCACGTGTAGCGCGGCCCACGCCGGCCCATACGCGCGGGCGTCTCTTCTTCCTCCAGCCGCCGCTGATTCGAGGTTGCTTCCGCCGTCGCCGCAACCGCCTCCCGCCCGACGCTGGCAATGAATGCGTCGATTCCTCGCCTTCGCTCCGCCCTGGAACAATTAGGTTCATGCTCAGAACAATTCGTACAACCGATGGAACAATTCGTGCAACCGGTGGAACAATTCGTGCAACCGATGGCACCGGGCTGCATTGGATAATCTGTTTTTCTTCCTGCAGATCCCAGTTCGCCCTTACAGGCATAATGAGTACGAGAGGTTCATAACATCTGCATATCCATACTATGTAGCCTCATTTTCAACTGTAAGATCTCTTGAATACATTCATTTGTTTCTGTATCTCTTACAGATGCCTTTTGAAAGGGCTACATCATTTCAGTCTGTTGTGCAGACTATATTATAAGCCTCATAGCTTTAGTATTTTCCAATCCTTGTTTTCCTTAGTTGGAGTAATGTGCTTTCACACGTTTTATATCTGCTTTTTGCATCAGCTTACATGATTTCCTTGTCATTGCAGATGGGATCTTTCTTCGTATTCTCGTTTGTGTACCTGTACCACAAACAGATAACTCAGGGAAGGCACAATTACCCGAGGCCAGATGTGTGCACCAATTGTGCTGTAAACCTGCTGCAATTTTATGTGCTGTAAATCTTTCTTGATATTCTACATTGTTAACAGTGTCTATATGTACTTTGTTGTCTGCTTTTACTAATTCTCTCCATTTGCTAGGTACCTGTATTGTTCCGAGGAATTGGGCATGCAGATAATCCATCAAACAGCTTGGTGAGTAGTTTAATTCTCTATACATATATTTGCAGGTCAACCATTTGATTTGCATGACTATTTCATTGCTGCTGTCTGAAGCTTTTTATGGTTTTTTGATTGTCCTTTATTTCATTCCCATCTCTGGTCATTCCGAGGTTCTGAAAGTCCTAGCTGCCTCTCCGTCAGCATATTCTGCAAACCCAAAGACTAAGTTGGCATCCCCACCATCTCTCACTGGGTCTGCTATATCACTGGTTTCTGTTGTGCAGCTAATTTTACTTGCTTAGCATGTCATTCCATTTCTCTTATTGTATTCACTAATGTGTGATAGGCCTGCGGCATCCGCCTTCAGTTTTATGGGACCTTAATTTCCTGTGTTGCTATTGAATGTCTCTTGACTAAAAAAGTTTTGCCTGTCTTCTTGCAAGCAAGAAAAAATGCTCAGGTATTGATATCTGGATCACTTTACATGTTTAGCAACAGGTATGTTACCATATGCACCAAACTATCCTTTTTTGTTGGTTGAAACATTCTTATTCTGTTTTGTTAATTCAGGTTCCTCAAGTCTGGTGTTCAAGAGGCTGGTAGAAAGACCAGGTGAGAGTAGTTTTGAAGCTTCTGTCGTGCTTTATTGCGATTGTGTAGATTTCAACTAAAATTTCAAGATTATGTAGATGTCATCTCTCAATAGATGTACTCCACCTTCTCGCAGGCCAATAAGTTTTTTTTTCTGGAATGAATGATGAATGTATCTTGCCCATCAATAGTGAATTTCATAGAATGACGAGTTATTGCATTGAGCCTTACTGTGCTGTCTAGGTGTATATTACTGCTATTGACCAATAAGTTTTTTTTCTGGAAAGAATGATGAATATATCTTGACCAATAAGTATTTTTCATGGCTATTGAGCAGTGAAAAGTTAAATGTGGCAAGTGATTTCTGTCGGCAATACTTTGGTTATCCATTTTTATGCCTCCATTTTCTTTTACCTCAATGAACCAATAACCTGTGTTTTAATGATTTCAGAATCCAGAAGCAATGGTTATTGATCGCATTAACTATGCTGTCACAGATGTTGATGGTGATCATACCTTGATCTCTGGTGATGATCTCATCCAATCAAATGTGATATTTGGGTCTAAAAAAATCAGAGGTTAGTATTACCTATCCTTTCACGTTCAACACTTCTCCATACCCTTTTAGACTTTTTCATGTGTATAAACCATAGTTAGATTGAAGTTAAGGCTAAAATTATGGCCTGCACCAATCTCAGTATGTCAACTGAGAACCATAATTTTGGATGGTCACAGTATTGGTAATCTTGTTCCAAGCTCGCTTTCCAGAGTGCCCAAATATCGCATGAGTATGCCCATACAGTTTGTCTTCAATTTGCTGCTTCATACTTCTGTAACACATCTCTATATTTAGCCATAGTTACTATACCAAAAGTTTCCTCAGTTAACCGATTGCTACTTGCCCGTATTAGTTAATCTGTGTTAAAAAGTCCTTTCCTATTCGAGAGCGAGCTACTTTTACATCTGTTCCTTTGAGAGTGAACTGTTTTTACATCTGCACCTAATTCTCTCCATTTACTAGGCTCCTGTACTGTTCCGAGGAATTGGACATGCGGCTAATCCGTCAAACAGCTTGGTGAGTAGTTTATTCTGTATACAGATATTTGCTGGTCAACCATATGATTTGCATGACTATTTCATTGCTGTGGACATAAGCTTTTTTATGTTTTTTCAATTGGCCTTGATTTCATTCCCATCGTTGGTCATTCCTAGGTTCTGAAAGTCTTGTCTGCCTCTCCGACAGCATATTCTGCAAACCCTAAGACTAAGCTGGCGTCTCCGCCATCTCTTACTGGGTCGGCTATATCGCTGGTTTCTGTTATGCAGGTAATTATATTTGTTTTTACTTGCTTAGTAAGATTAGTGGACTACTCATTCCTTTTCTCATATTGTATTCACTAATGTATGATCGGCCTGTAGCATCCATCATCAGTTGTAAGATAGAAATAAAGATTTCATTTCGAAATTTCTTTAACATGGTTCTGGAAGGAAAATATTATATTTCTAAATTTCATTAGGACACCAGTACCATGGGTAGTAACATATCCAAAAATTGAATTACGAACATGCAAGAATAAATCACTAAAAATGCAACAATTAAAAGCTTGAAAATGCAATTACTGCTTAAATATGCATCAATTAAATATGCCACTTGGTGAACAGTTCAGGGATGAGATGCATGGACACCAAAAATTAGCATTTTCCCATGAACATAAATAGACATATGAATTTATTTATGTTTTTATTCTCTGCATTTTGTACAAATATGTACTGCGAGTACAGGTGTTTATGTTGCACCAACGGATAGAACAAGTGATAGGAAAACTAACAAAATTTATTTCGCAAATTTCCGGTTTATACGTAATTTGCTATCGATTTTACAAATTTGGCCAATTTTCAGAGAAGTCGCAGTACTGTAGCAGTGTCAAGGCCAGCGCGCGACGGCGGCGGCGGCACGGCAGCGTTCCAGCTGAACGGCGGCTATCCAGCAAAAATGGCGAGTAGATACTCTGTTCAGGGTTACGAGGCGGATACGGGCCACTATCGAGTGCAAGCGCGCGGTGGTCGGAGCACGCCGGCGGCGAGGGAGGGCGGCGGCGGCAATGGCGCTGCGGGGTTCCGGCAGCTACGGTCATCGTAGACCTAATATAGATAAAGCATGGGCATCCACAAAGCTAGGCGAAGCTCACCGTATGGCGTATGAACGTGGAGGGAGTCTGGAAGGTGTAGTTCGCCGTGGAGGCGGCTTGGTCCGGCGGACGGCGTCGGGGAAGAAGAACGCTTCCGGCGATATGGCTGAGATCTGGACGACGAGAACACATCAGGGAGCTACGCGAACAAAAAAGGAAGCTACCCGCCAAAGTAATTGCAGTCTGGCCCACCGTAGACGGAGTAGTTTGCAAAGAGGTCGAGCTAGGTCACCCGGCGGCCATCCACGAAATCCTGCGTCGATCTCACTGCAGACAAGAGGAGCTTCAAGTTCGTGCTAGTGGGGGCCTAGAGAGCCTCCTTGCGCACCTTTTTTCTGTTGGGGCCGAGCTCGGGGAGGCAGTGGAGCAGCGGCGTGGGTGGCGTGGAGCACAGCTCGACGGCAATGGCGGCTTGGTTCGGGTTGGTGAGAAAGAGAACGAGAGTGAGAGGAGGAGGAAAGGACTTGCTGCTCGAAGGGAAGATGAATGTGCAGTTCACCGGACTTGAGTGCCCATGCTCTACAGCAACCGGTGGCAGCGCCTCTACAGCGGCAACAATCGCACGGCAGAGGATTCAGCGAGAGGGAGCAGAGAGACGAGCGTCCTTCCTTTTTTTTTTTTACTACAAACGTGCTGAAATTAAATGCTCTAAACCTAACCTTACAAAGCTCCAAAATATCTGAGAAATTCTGAAATGGAAGGTCAACTCTACAGGAACATTTTTTTATTGGAAGTTTTCAAAATTCGGCACAGGATTTGAAATAAAATTCTGTTAGTACATAAATTGTTTGAATGTTCCTTGAATTATTTAAAATGCTTTCCTTTTCGATAAAAATCAGGACAATTCTCCAAGATTCCATCTTAGGACATGTAGCCAGAGGAACTTATAAAATTGGGCCCCTGTTGTGCAGCATTTTGAAGTTTTAGTTCGAGCTCATGTTTTTACCATATTGGAATTTATTTGTTTTGATTATAGCTTTGAACTTGATTACTTGAACTTTTATTTATTTTGCACTAACAGCTCATTAGAAAAGGTCATTAGGGCTGGGATTTTACACTCTTCGCCACGATGAAGGTCCACATCATGGCTGGAGCCATTACAAGGTATGAGGAGTACATTGATTTTCTTAAGAAATTTTGTGGCATCTCGCAGTTCTTGCTGGACGCGGTAGCCAAAATCGTCGGGTTCTACAACAACCTTAAGTAGCATCGGGCTGAATTGGCGCGCAAGCATGCAAGCTGAGGAGCTGATCTGCCTCCAGAGCAGGATACCTGTTAGTCTACGCCATAAGGTAAGTGGCAAGGTATGGTCTCCGCCCAAGGTAAATTACAAGGTCACTGCCAAGGTATGGTCTCTTCCCTATAGAATCTATTCTGATGCCATAAGTAGTACGATAAACATCCACCTATCATATCTACTCTCTTAATATGTATAATTGTTTATACGAAGTTTACATATCTTAGTACTTAACTATCATGTAAGCACTGATGTTTTCCTATCATGACACTTAAAAACAATGTTTCATCTTTGTTCTTGATTTTCTGTATCATCATACAAACAAAAGAGCCTTGTAGCTGTGCATCCGTTGACATAGCTGTCAGTGCTTGTGCCTTTTTCTTGTTTGGCAGGTTGGAAAACTAGTTGATGAAGTTTGTGTACATCAAAAATTCATTGTTTTGCATTTACTATTAATATCTATATGGATTGTGGCTTCGGAATAGTTTATACGCCAAAATTCATGGGTGGTTCAAGTGAACATTCATGAACCATGGCCCATGCTGAACACCAGGAATGAGAATTGATGTATCCTCTTTGGATTTATATTTACCATAACACACTATCATTTAGTGAAGAAGAATGCTCATGTCCTCTAGGATGGGTCCCTATGTCTCCATATATGGCAGTCACATGTAGAGAAAGGCGCGAGCCCACTTGCAACAAGATATTTTTCTAGTGTAATATGTGCAATCAGATATTTATCATAGATAGATGTAAGCAGTTGGTCATAAGTTAGGTGCAATGCATTATTGGTTATATCCTATACTAAAATAGGATCACTTAAAGGATTAATTTCACAACTAAGCCCAACATACTGGGAGCCCTTATATACATCGTAAATGTTCGTTCATTTATGTTTTTCCTTCCTAAGTACTCGTTTCAAAATACTTGGCATTCTGCCTTTATATATTCATTGAACATTCTTTGAATCTAGACAACCTGTCTGTCTAGGTTCATTGAACATTTTATAAATCCGGACACCAGAAAACACTCCAGAATGCCAAGTGAACTGAGAGACGGAGGGAAGTAGTGAGTGGTGAGGTATAAACTAATGGAATGATAGCTGCTTTGCGGACCCGTGCCAGATGCATGCCGCGTGGACGCCTCAAGCCATCCAACGCAGGCAGTTGCTCGGCTTCCGCGCCTCCCCCGCAAT
>LAPY01004053.1:24920-36464 GCA_000970635.1 Eragrostis tef
AGAAACAAAAAGCCCCCAAAACCCCCCCCCCCCCCCCCAATTGCAGATTTGGTGACTGCTAACGCAAGTCATGACTGTCACGAAAACTTTCATGTGTTTGGTGACAGTTGACCTTCACAAAAGGTGTTAAGAGACTATTTGACAACCAACCATTTGGGACACAAAGGCAGTCACAAAAACTAGAACAGAACAGTCACCAAAAAGCTATATCCATCTGTCCAACCAGCACATTTGTAATTATTTTGTATTATTACAATAGCTTGAAGCAGAGGTTCATTTGACACAAATTAAAGCATACTGCCATCTCATGCAACATCACACAATGCATCAAATTCAACATTTCTCGAGACCATATTAGTTTCTTGAGCAACCACACATGTTAGAGCCTTTAGTCTGAATATACAAGAAAATGAGCACCTAACAGAACTACTTTGGAATGCATGTTAAATCTTGACATCTGTTGAGGGCCTTTAAATGTCTCCTGTTATCTATCTTAGCTTTGCCCGAATAGCTGGATATTTGAATCTGCAAGAAAGAGTAAACAATCAGATAGTTAAGTAGATTGTTGTTGACACACTTAAACTAGTAGCAATAATATTCAATAGACCTGGAATACTTGTTCACTGAGATTTAACCTTAAACGATTGTTTTTAAACAGATAAGAAGTATACAGAACACTAGTTCAAGCATAGATTATTCATATCTGCAAGCATAAAAGTTCTCACCTAGTTTATTTATGACTGAAACATCACTCATCCTGCATATCCTCCTGCTCAAAAATGTTTGAATTGTCTATCCGCGATTCAGAAGTTCTCTATATGTAAGTAATAACCCAGATTACTAAAAGAAATTATTGAAACTCAAAATATACATCCAAGAGGAAATATAAAGATTCTACCGTATGTTGCTCTTCCCATGAAGTAACAATGCTTGGTGGTATGTCAATATTAACCTTTTGACATAGTGCCTGCAAGAATAAAATTAGGATGTCAGAACAATTATGTTATCATCCACAGAGATCGATTTATTATTTGAGTTATGTCACCTTCAGCAGGTCTTGTTGTTGTTGCATCATTTGCTCACGTCTAGCATCACGTTCTCTCAGTTCAGCCACCTCCAGCTGCAGATCCTCATTTTGACGCTGCATAGCTTGGAAAGAGCTTCCAGAAGGTCTTGGTCTCTTATGCTTTACAGTTGCAAGCACTTCGGCCTTCTTGAATGAGCCATCTCCCATAGGAAATCTTCCATGCTTTAGTCCATCAAAAGTTTGATAAATGAACATTCCATCCAACTCTTTTCTTTTTTCCCATTCCTCACCATATTGTTTTTCCATTGCTTCGGAGTAGTCAGCCTTATAAATTAATTAATGTGTGAGCTGGATTACACTATACACATGTGTGGGTCTAAGAAAGAAGAAATGAATTGAACTTACAATTCGCTTTTGCACTTTCTTGCTTAACGTTTGTCCAGAACCACTAAGTGATGCCTTGAAGCCAGACATCTGCACTTTGTAAGTATCCAAACCCCCTGCCTTTTCTGGCCCAAATCGGTACTCCTACAATATTGATCAAAAAAATATATCACAAGTTGCAAAGGCTAGTTGCTGAATTTGAAAGGACTGCAAAAGGTGATATGGTGTTCGAGCTTCAGTTCATTTTCTTACATTTCAAACCGTAGTTCAGTTCAAATTGCACAGGGAAAGCCTTTGCTACACAATACAAGAAAGGTGAAGTGTATGAAAGTTACCAGATTTTGTTGGATGGTGGGGAATGGTAGAGAACCTCCTCTCTGCTGAGCATACTCTTCATTGGCATACAAAAACACCAACAGTCCATGTCAGCCAACATGTCATCCATACGATCCACTTCCTCAAAGTCTTCATCTCTCGTTGCTGTTGTTGTTGAAGCACTTGATTGACCAGTACCAACAGACCACTCACCATGTGTTGTCCTTGAAACCCTCACGGCACAAATGCATCTCAATGGTTTGCCTTTTATGCCTAACAAAGTTGCGGCACAAGGAGCAACAAGACTATGTTGAGAAAAGGCATGATCCAAGAATTCCTTAGTGTGCTCTACCCATTCATCGCTAGGAGGACGGCCTCGCTTCCATCCACTATACATCCACTCACGGTTATCCCCCATTAATAAGATTCTGCAGTTTTCAAATATAATGGATATAAGTTTAGCACAGTTCTCTAATTAGTCATGATTAAGGTACTAAGTATCCTAACAGTCATTAATAAGCAACTCGAGATAATATTTTCTTGATTGTTCTATGCATTCAACAACTAACAACACAACAGAGTACCCTATCCTAGTCCTGTATCTTGGCTGTACGTAGTAAGAATACACAACAAAGGTTAGCATGGCAAGAAACAATAGAATTCCTATAAACCATTATCCCCAATAGTAAGATTCTGCAGTTTCCAAATATATATAATAGACATAAGCTCAGCACAGGTTCTCTAATTACTAGTGATTAAGGTACTAAGTTTCCTAACAGGCATTACTAAGCAACTCAAATTTGACACGGCATAATATGAAACAGATAGCTTGTGCCTAGCTTGCAAATATAACAATCTGGTGCTGCTATGTGAAACAAGAATATGTCAAACGCTAGAGAAATTCAGAACTAAATGTTCCCCTGACATTCCTGAGAGAAATTCAGAATTACATGTGCCACCGTCACAAGCCTGAGAGCAACTCAGAATGTCAATGAGATGCTAATAAGTCCATCGGTATCCATAATACTAAGACATCACAGAATATAGGTGAACTCAAAATTGAAATTTGGGGTTCGAATAGAACTGGATTCGAGTTCAGGAGTGAAAAATTGTAGTTAGGGTAGGGATTTGGGAGTTTACCTGGAGAGCAGAAGAAGATCGGAAAACACTGTGGGGCAGAGCAGTAGGTTGGGACCGAACGGCGGAGTAGTTCGACGAGGTTCAACGGCGCTGGTCGGAGTCGAGCACCGGACAACGAATCGAGACGCAGTCGCCGGTGTCCGCGTCGGGCAGCAGACTCGAGCAGTAGCAGGCGGAGAGGAGAGGGATGAGATGGACGAGGTGGTGATGGAGTCCGACTTGGTGACGGGCGGGAGCGGCGGCGGGGGGCGAGTAGGTCACCATGGGAGCGGCGGCGTGAGCTCCATGGCTCTGGAGTTTGGAGACGACAGATTTTCTTTTCTTTTTTTTCTCTCACCAGTTTGTTCAGGATGCGCTTGTGGGCTGTCCTTGTGGGTGCATATGGGCCGGCCAGTGCTTTGGTGACCGGGCCACCTTGCTTATCACGAAAAACAATTTTTGTGACAGCCATACATAACAGTCACAAATCAATGGGACGGTCACCAAAAATCGAGTTTCCAGTAGCGCTCCGCATCACAGCAACATGAGTTTATATATGTAACAAGGAGATATCATTGCCTAGATTGTTTCAACCAGTGGGCACGAGATGACAGAGAAAGGCCGTCAATCACCAGCATCAATAGCACCCCAAGGCAACCAGTGACTTGGGCGGCGTCTTCCCTACCTATGGTTACATGAGCAGCCGAATCCCAATGAGCAACGCAGCAACCTCGCCCAGGCTAGAAATGGTGGGACGGCAACATCAGGAGTAGGGATGACAACGGGTCAGGTTTGGGTTGGGTGAGGCAAACGCCCGCCCGTGAAGAAAACTGTCTTGGGTGAAATATGCCACCCGCACCCGCGCCCGCGGGTGAAATCTGACGCCCGCGCCCGCACCCGCTGGGTTTCAGGCGGGTCTCGGGCGCCCGTCGAGTGGACATGATATCTAGCTGCAAGTGATATTGCTATTCTAAGTCCACTAAGTGAGTGCCCGTGTGTTGCTATGTACGTGTTGTATAAAGAATTTTTCATTTCACATATACTACAAAATTTAAACTTTGATCCTTTTCTTTGCGATAGGAGCCACCATGCTTCTTAAAATTGGATAATAAGAGAACTTATTTGTTTAGTATATACTACCTCTGCTGTTATTTATATGACATTTAGAACAATAGTTTGCACTGAATTAGTGCAAATATCTTGTCCTAAATGCATACAAATAAAATTGGATGCATCTTTTTGACTCGATATGACAGCCTTGCAATAATTTTTTTAATCTTGATAATCCAAATTGTAAAAGATTATGGGATTCCATTTCGTACACGTAAAAATTTTCCAGGCTATTTAATTCAGTGACTAAAAGATTTGGGCATATTCAAAAAAATCTGAAAGTAAGGCAAATGATTCAGAGATGGGATTTCTATATGGCATGTGGCAGCTACAAGTAAGGGTCCCTAATTTATGCAGCTATCTTTCATGAAAGAATAAATAACCTGTAGTGAGCACTGAGCAGAATACAGGGTCCCTAATATATGCACTAATCTTCGGCCTTAAAAATCAGCAGCTATCTCTCATAAAAGAATAAATAACCCGCAGGGAGCAGAATACATGGTCGGATCATGAACGATATACAAAGAAATAAATAAATTATACCACAAGACACAAAATATGTGTAACTATTTCATAACAGCAAAGTATCATATGAAGAAATGAAAACAAATATGGAACACCACTACAAGAAAATAGACTTTTACTCACTAAGTTTTAGTGACCAAGAAAATTTTTCCTATGTTGTTCACTAAAAGTTGATCAATAGTGACCAATTTTAAAATTATTGGTGGATAAATGGTTTTAGTGACCAACATTATATTTAGTTACCAAGGTTGTGTTGGTTGCTATATAGTTTTAGTGACCAATATTTATAATTATTGGTCACTATGTACATAGAGTGACAAGGTTTTAGCCACCACAATGTGACCAAGCTTGTTGGTGACAAAATAACTATTGTGACCAATAATACATCTATAGTGACCAAGTAACTTGGTGACTAATAATCTTTTTTCTTGTAGTGCGCCTAGCTACCATCAGAGTAGATCAGTTTTAAACACTCCATTGCACAGGCCATCAAAACATTCGGATCAGTGCTCGTGGTCCATACAACTGATGCCATCGTAACGCTAATTTCATCGTCATTGGCTGGCTTCCTCGCAGACGTTGCCCGGCTGGAATTAATTAAACACAAGCATGTACCTGGTTGTTGGCAACTTGGCATTTGACGTGAACTGTGACGTAGTAGTTGATCCGTGTCCACTGTCCACGGCAGCAGCAATACCAATACGTTTCATAGTCAACAATACAGGACATGAAAAGAGAAATCCAAATACCAAAATCTCTGCACATGATATGGCATGATTTCAGCTGCTGCTCTGGATGTACAAAATAAATTAATATGCAATCCCAGGATGCTTCAGTAGCTATGTATAGGTTTGAATGAAATAACTCGAAACATTTCTTTAATTTGCAATGCAGACTTCATTTGAAAGATAAATTAACAACAGAAGAGTTGGTGCTTATCGCCATGGAAGACCATGGCGGATGGTGTTTAGTGCAGTGCCAGGGTGTCACCTCGCAACCCAGAACCTTATATAAACAGTGGCCATCACACAATGGCAGCAGCTCAAACGAGCAATAAGTGGCATGACTCTGTTTCCTAATAACTAACCTCTGAGTATTGCTGAGAAAGCCTGAATATTCTCTGAATTAAAAGTGTTTCGTAGCCTCTTTTTGTCAAATAATATACTTGTGTTAGAGGCATCAGATAAAATTTATCGATTGGCACACACATTTAAGATTAAGAAACATACACAAAGTCCAATTCAGAACTTGTAATGGTAGCACTGATAACACAATAAGATGGGGTTGCGAACAGTGAGGACCTTATCCACAGGGCACAAGAAGATTGGCATTGGCCAAGCACAAGCACGCAGGCACAATATCAGCGAATGTCCACCTGGATTTCCTGAGGTCTCGTTGTGGACCGCGCAACTGCTACGGTCTTGATCAATTCCGTCAATTCGAGGCAGCGAGGCGTCGATCGAGGAGACAACAACGGCCGCGACAAGGAATGCGGTGGCAGCGCGATCGTCTCCGGCTACCCGTTCACCTCGGTGGAGTTGGTCAGGCGGCGATGGGAAGGGAGAATCCGCCCTGTGTCAGGAACCACGATGATCTGCGACGGCGAAGCAAACTTTTAAACACTCCATTGCACAGGCCATCAAAACATTCGGATCAGTGCTCGTGGTCCATACAACTGATGCCATCGTAACGCTAATTTCATCGTCATTGGCTGGCTTCCTCGCAGACGTTGCCCGGCTGGAATTAATTAAACACAAGCATGTACCTGGTTGTTGGCAACTTGGCATTTGACGTGAACTGTGACGTAGTAGTTGATCCGTGTCCACTGTCCACGGCAGCAGCAATACCAATACGTTTCATAGTCAACAATACAGGACATGAAAAGAGAAATCCAAATACCAAAATCTCTGCACATGATATGGCATGATTTCAGCTGCTGCTCTGGATGTACAAAATAAATTAATATGCAATCCCAGGATGCTTCAGTAGCTATGTATAGGTTTGAATGAAATAACTCGAAACATTTCTTTAATTTGCAATGCAGACTTCATTTGAAAGATAAATTAACAACAGAAGAGTTGGTGCTTATCGCCATGGAAGACCATGGCGGATGGTGTTTAGTGCAGTGCCAGGGTGTCACCTCGCAACCCAGAACCTTATATAAACAGTGGCCATCACACAATGGCAGCAGCTCAAACGAGCAATAAGTGGCATGACTCTGTTTCCTAATAACTAACCTCTGAGTATTGCTGAGAAAGCCTGAATATTCTCTGAATTAAAAGTGTTTCGTAGCCTCTTTTTGTCAAATAATATACTTGTGTTAGAGGCATCAGATAAAATTTATCGATTGGCACACACATTTAAGATTAAGAAACATACACAAAGTCCAATTCAGAACTTGTAATGGTAGCACTGATAACACAATAAGATGGGGTTGCGAACAGTGAGGACCTTATCCACAGGGCACAAGAAGATTGGCATTGGCCAAGCACAAGCACGCAGGCACAATATCAGCGAATGTCCACCTGGATTTCCTGAGGTCTCGTTGTGGACCGCGCAACTGCTACGGTCTTGATCAATTCCGTCAATTCGAGGCAGCGAGGCGTCGATCGAGGAGACAACAACGGCCGCGACAAGGAATGCGGTGGCAGCGCGATCGTCTCCGGCTACCCGTTCACCTCGGTGGAGTTGGTCAGGCGGCGATGGGAAGGGAGAATCCGCCCTGTGTCAGGAACCACGATGATCTGCGACGGCGAAGCAAACCTCCCCAAAAAATGCTACAGTCCTAATTTGTCGCTTGGGGAGTTGCGCGACCTCGCGTTGGCGGCGATGACGACCTCGAGTAGGCGGCGGCGGCGATCTCGCTGAGAAATTGCACGAGTTGCGCAAAATGAGGGAGGCGGGGGATGGGATTACAGGGAGTTGCACGCGTGGTGGGAGCGATTCGTCGGGCCTGCCCGCAATCTGCGGAACGGGAATTGCGATTTGCTGGGCGCGACTTTGAATTGCAGGAGGTGCGTTTTGTATCCGGGGAGCGCGTCCTTGTCCCGGGAATCATCGCCTCCGCCCACCTCAACCGGAAGCCACTCTCCGCCCACCCCCCCGCGCGTGGCGTCAATTCGGCCCAATCAGCCCATCTCGTCCTCTTTCTCTTTCTTCTTCGATGCCGCACCAGCCGCAAGCTCCTGCTTCGCCGCGCCCGCGCCAGCCTCGACGCATGGCTCCGCGCCTCTCCCCTGCTCGACGTCCTACATCACCGCCCCTCTCCCTCTTTCCTCCCTGCTGCCGCGCCCCGCGCGCCACTCCGGCGTCGCCCCGGCTGGAACAATTGCTCCCAATTGTTGGAACATTTGTTCCAATATACTGGAACAATTGTTCCCCATTGCTGAAACATTTGTTCCAATATACTGGAACAATTGTTCTCAATTTCTGGAACAATTTTTTCCATGTATTGAAACAATTTGTTCCATGTATTGGAACAATTTGTGCTCAATCCATGAAACAATGGTTTCCCGGCGGCGTGCCGGCGAGTCGTGTCGACTAAAGGCGCGCGGCGGCGCGTGGAGACGAGGAGCGGAGCTTGGCTTATGTAGCGAGCGCGCGAGGCAGTGAAGGATGCTCGGAGGCGCAGCCGACGAGCAGCTGCTCGAGGTAGACGAAGCCCTGGGGCAGGCCGCGATCTTGTTGGGCCGCTATGGGCCGGATGCTGCAGCAGGTGGGGGGTGGGCGGAGGAGGGCGTTTGGTTGAACAGGGCGGAGGGGAGAGCGACCCACGACCCCAAGAGAATTCATTTAAATTCAAGAATTCAGATCCTAGCACTTGGAGAAGCAATCCATATGCATGCCTCTTCTCATCCGATCAGATGCAAAGGAAAAAAGAAACGGCCAGCGCTTCCGAATCGGAAGTGGCAACAGAATCCAAAAAATAACAGGGGAAAAACAAGAGTACTGCTACACATAAGAAACTTGTACGAAGTCCCTACGAAGTCCAGTTCTCAACTTCTAACGCTATCTCGGCGCCTTGTTTGAGCATGCCCACATTATTCTCCCCCGTATGTTCAGCTAGCAGACGTCTACTTGCACATGGTGACACGGATCAACCATCATGTGTTGATATGTACCAACACATACGTACTTCTACGTTTGATCTACAGATGTGAGCAAGTTTGACATTTAATTTTTATAATTGGATTGCACCGTCCAGTACATCGCTGAAGAGAATAGGCTTTCGTTTCACCCGTCGGAGACGAGGATTTAATGCAGCATGCTACCATGCATTTGGCCCAACCCATTTAACACCACACCCCCGCTTGACTCTCTGCATGGGCTAAAGCCCAACAAACTCAGCCTGGGCCGAAAATGTCCCGTGCTGGAAACAAAAGATTTCATCAGTAGCCTGGAAACAAAGGATGATGCCCAGTCTGTTGTCCATGTACTGATTTTTTTAAGGGAAAATTGGGTTCTTGACATCGAAAGATCTCGATTTTAGAAATTTACCATCGAAAGATTTTAGTTCACTTTAATACCAGAATCCAAAAAATAACAGGGGAAAAACAAGAGTACTGCTACACATAAGAAACTTGTACGAAGTCCCTACGAAGTCCAGTTCTCAACTTCTAACGCTATCTCGGCGCCTTGTTTGAGCATGCCCACATTATTCTCCGCCGTATGTTCGGCTAGCAAATTTGCCATACTGGCCTGGCCCTGGGCAATCGAGTGATTAAAAAGAGACTTTCCAAAAAAAAGTGATTAAAAAGAGATGGGTTTGCATTTGCGGCTGGGGTTCACCCGATAATGTCTTCGTAGCTGCTTCGTACCCAGAAACTTCGTACGCGTAGTGTTTTCCGAAAAACAATCCAAGCGACCAGCGCTTCCGAAGCCGCAGCATCGCACATGTTCCGAAGTACGATTTGTCTTGCGACGAGGTCACGGCTGGTAGGCTGAGCGCGAGTTGGAGTGCCGACGTGGTGGCGGCGGGGCGCCGCGTTGGGCCAGCGGCGCAGCACGTCGCGCCAGCGCTGTGCCGTGTCGCGCGCGCTCGCCGGCGTTGTTGCGCCCTGCCCTCGCCGTGTCGCGTGCTCGGCGTGCGTGGCAACGGCGCCGTTCAGCAGCGAGCAGATGGCGTGGTGGCGGCGGGATCGGGATCCTAGGCAGTCGCCTACTTGTGCAGTCGGCGTGCAGTCGCTTTATTCACCGTCGGATCATCCAAACGGATCCTACGGCTCGCAGGACGCCTCGCTCTCCAGGTCCTCCTCCGTCCAACCCGTGGGCGGCGACAAAGTAGCCGAGACTGCAGCCTCTCGCCGACGAACTGAAGAAGCTGGGCACGGGCAGGAGCAGGGAGCTCAGGCCAGGGGCATGCGAGGTCGCACTCTGCTGCCTCGTGGTAGAAGATGATGCCCTTACAACCGAATGCAGGCGGTCTAAGCGGTGCCGCCGCTACGCACCTGGTCGTGGTTGTAACGGCGAGCCAACAACACCATATACAGGCTTCGCATTGCAATCGGAAACACGTTCGCATAAAGAGAAGCATGATTCCTAAATTTTCCTTCCGTTTTGAAGAAAGATCCAAGAACAGTCGTTGGGGGAATAAAATCCTGAGCCTCAACCTCGAACTGATCTCCGGCTCCCGTTGCCACCAGAGATCCGGCGTCACTGCCTGGGCAAAGTTTTCCTTCCTCCTGATCTTGTTGGCCTTCTCCGTTGGCTGTGCCCATCTCCCGGGCTTTCTTCTTGCTGTAGTGGCCGCGCTCGCCGTTCAACAATTGGAGAGACTCGAGACATGGAGAGATTGGATGAGGACGGAGGAGGAAAATGCAAGCCCAGCCGCAGGATTCTTTCGGGTGATCCGACGGTGGATGGAGCGACTGCACGCGGACTGCACAAGGGGTGGACTGCCGAGGATCCCGATCCGTGGTGGCGGCGTGCCTGAGCGAGAGAGAGAGGCAGATGAGGAAACTGGGATGAGTTAGGGCTTCTTTGGCACGGATTTTCCACTAAATTTTGGATTCTGCTTCTGGTCTAAATTGCCAAACGGTTTTTTTTCAAAACAGCTTCTAAGAAAAGTGAAGAGGAGAATCCGTTTTTATTTTGCACATAGAAGCATAATCCATAAAATCGAGCTTTTCGTGGATTCTCAAATGACAACGCGTCAGGTGGGCGGGCCCCGCTAGACAAATCACTGATGTTTGTTAAAAAATTTCGTAGCTTACAAACCAAACATCTGAATTGCAAATCCATTACACCGTTGCGATCATTGCGATGAGATCTTCAAAACTAGACCACACTTTACTATATTTTGCAAACAAAAAAGTTCAATCTTTTATATTTTATGTATTTGCTATACTTATTTTTATTTCAATATGGTACACAAGGTGTAAACAAGCTGAAGCTTTTATTTTAGATGTACTGCATTCATTTGACGTGCATAATCCATTTCATAAAATGTCAGGAGAATCTGTTTTGCCAAACGGACTAACTGGAGAAGCTATTTTGTCAGAGAATCCGAAAGAAGCGAGAGAATCTGTTTTGCCTCAGAATTCATTACAGGATCTGTTTTTTGCAGAATCCGAAGCCCTGCCAAACAGGCCCTTAGACTTAGGTTGCATGTGTGAGGTGGGAAGCTGGGCTGCGGTGGGCTGACAGAGGTTTTTTAACTTCTCGGGCCCCGATGGGTCAATCAAGGGTGGGAGAACACACTCGGGTGCGAGGGTCACCTGCAGGTGGAAAACTTCACCCGCACCCGCGGGTGAAATTGCCAGTCAGGAGTAAAGACCATGAGAGGGAGGGTAGCAGCAAAAGTCGATGGGCACCTCGCTAAAGGTCATCGCCGACACGGGCGTCGCTCAGTTTTAGAGGAGGAAGAAGGTCATGCCCACCCTCTGACAATGATTCAGGCGTCGATGCCATTTTGTTCATCAAAATGATTCAGAAAATTACTGTAAATAAGATTTTGAATTTATTAATTACTAAGTTTAAAAAAATCGGGGTTACTTGCATGAGCGGTACACACGAAAACATAACACACACGCTACTCACGTCAAGGAATCACGCACGTATATGAT
>LAPY01004054.1:19173-29918 GCA_000970635.1 Eragrostis tef
AAAGGTTATCGTTTCTATTGTCCTGACAGACATACAAAGTTTGTAGAAACGAGACATGTTGTCTTCTTGGAAGATGACATGGTTAGGGGGAGCATGGCAGCTCGAGAAATTAATCTTGAGGAGAAGCGGGTGTTGGCACCTACTCCTATGAATCAAGAGCCATTCTTCTCACTGCCTGTTGTTGCTGCACCAGCAGTGCATGACACTGAAGTGCCAGCACCTGTTGTTAGTTCTAATGTGGTGCCAACAAATGTAAACGAGGAACCTGTCCTTCAAGAGCCTATAGAAAATGTTGCACCACAAGAGGATGAGCTGCAGCAGCCCCAAGTAGCGCCTGCCATAGAGGCCCCTAGAAGGTCTCAAAGAGTAAGGAGATCAGCCATTTCAGATGACTATCAAGTCTGTGAATGTGAAGAGGAACAAATGGGGGATGAACCCACTACATTTGAGGAAGCCGTGAGAAGTGCTGATGCATCGAAGTGGCGAGAAGCCATGGAAGATGAAATGAAATCCATGAGTACCAACAAGGTTTGGGACTTAGAAGAAATTCCTAAAGGAGCCAAAACAGTAGGCTGCAAATGGGTCTACAAGATTAAATATGACTCCCAAGGGAAGATAGACAGATATAAGGCACGTCTTGTGGCAAAAGGTTTTACTCAAAGAGAGGGAATAGACTTTAATGAGACTTATTCCCCGGTCTCATGCAAGGACTCTCTTAGAGTAATAATGGCATTAGTGGCGCATTACGATTTGGAGTTACATCAAATGGATGTAAAGACGGCATTCCTAAATGGGGATTTAAAAGAAAATGTTTACATGGCTCAACCCAAGGGTTTTGTTATGGAAGGAAAAGAAAATTTAGGATGCCGCCTAAACAAGTCCATTTATGGGCTGAAACAAGCAGCAAGAATGTGGTACTTAAAGTTCCACGAAACTATAAGTAAGTTTGGGTTTAGTAAAAATGAGGAGGACGATTGCATTTATGCAAAGTTTAAGAATGGGATATTTATTTTCCTTATCCTGTATGTGGATGATATCCTACTAGCTAGTAGCGACTTGAATCTACTTCTGGAGACGAAAAAGTTTTTGTCCTCACATTTTGACATGAAAGATCTTGGTGAAGCATCATTCGTTTTAAGAATTGAAATTCACCGAGATAGAAGAAACGGGGTATTAGGACTCTCGCAGAAGACATACCTAGAAAAGGTTTTAAGAAAGTATGGTATGCATGCGGGTAAGCCTACGCCTGCTCCTATAGTCAAGGGCGATAGATTTGGGAAATTTCAATGTCCCAGGAACCAGTATGAGATCGATCAAATGAAAACGGTTCCATGTTTGTTACCAGGGTACTTGGAAGATTTCAAAGTAATCCAGGATTAGATCACTGGAAAATGGTTAAGAAGGCTTTGCGATATGTGCAAGGCACTAAAGGCCTCATGCTAACGTATAGAAGAACTGATTCCCTAGAGATTAAAGGGTATTCAGATTCAGATTTTGGGGGTAGTGTGGGTGATCTTAAATCCACATCGGGCTATGTTTTCACCCTAGCAGGTGGAGCTATCTCGTGGAAAAGCTCCAAGCAAAGTATTACTACGCCATCCACGATGTATGCGGAGTTTATAGCATGTTTTGAGGCCTCCGGGCAGGCAAAATGGTTAAGAAAATTTATACCCAGGTTGAAAGTGGTAGACAGCATTGAAAGACCACTTTTATGCTCACAACAATAGGTCAAGTGACGCTTCCAAACACATTGACCGGAAGTATTATGTTGTGAAAGAATATATCCAGAATGATCTTATAAGTCTTGAACATATACCTTCAGAGAAGATAATAGCGGATCCGCTCACAAAAGGCTTACCACCCAATGTGTTCAGAGAACACTTAGCCGGCATGGGTTTACAGGAAAGCCTATGATCACTGGATAATAAGGGCCTAGAAAAGAACTGGCTCAAAGTGGAGAAAGTGCATTGTGGCTGTTAATCTGGTAGTATACTCTGTCTAAGTTAAGTTTAAGTATAAAGTACAAGTTCGAGGAAAGTTGCGATCAAAGGGGAGAATGTTAGTTGATCTCCACACGGCTCGCTCCAACGAGCGAGCCGTTCCCTGATCCGCGCCCCGATCGGGGGTGGGCCCCCGTTGCGCTGCGCATATAAAGGAATAGGTGGGGGCCTGGGGCACGTACGCCAAGGTTCGCCGTGCCCACTCACCCCACCAACAAACCCTCCAATCTAGGGTTCGCGCAGAAGCGACGGGAAGCGCCGCCGCCACTGCGCTATCTACATCGCCACCGGGTACGACTACACCACCCGCAGAGGACCTCGCCGCAGTACCGCGACCTCGCCCTCGACGCCATGGCCGGATCATCGTCAGCTGCACCCAACCCGATGCCTGGCGGTAAACTCTTCCCCTCTCTCCCTCTAGGTAGTTTTCCCGGTCTAGTCTATGAGTCCAGGTTTTCTATCACAAATGGTTTACTCGCTAGATCGTGCACCTAGTTCCCAGTTTAAGTTCTAACATTCAGCTCTCAGATACTTACATGTCAGAAATATGAGAGCACTTAAAGCATTACCACATGGTTTAATCTCCAGGCTTGAGAAGCTTTGTGTACTGGATCTGTTTTGCAGTGGCACCAGTGTAAACAAGGCCCAACACATTCCCTGTCTTGTGGAGGAAATGACAAAAACCAAGATTTTGGTTATGCTTGGCATAACGGTTTGTTCAACAGAAGATATAGCACAGTTGTTGCAAATCAGTACAATTACTATATATTCACTGTGCATGCACCAATTTGAGACTCAGGGCCAGATGGACAGAACTGATTTGAGGTTGCTTTCCAAACTTACCAAACTGCGTGAACTTACCATCATGAATTGTTCAGTCTTGAAGGAGTTGGTAGCTGAATGGAACTATGATTATGATGAAGAAAGTATGCTACCGAAACTTGAACATCTCGAGTTGAGAAACCTGCCGATTCTGCAGAAAATTTCATGGAAGAATACTGGGATTAGCCTTCGAGCTCTCACCATAAGCCATTGTACCAAATTAAAAAATCTGAATTGGGCTCAACAGCTCAAGAGCCTACAAGAGCTCACCGTAGCATATTGTCCAGGAATAGAAAAATTGTTTGATAATGTGGTAGCAAATCAAACAGAGGTGGCGTTTTGCTCATTGCAAAGGCTTTATTTGGAACAACTCCCTCAACTTTCTGATATCTCTGTGGAAGCTCTCCCTTATGAGAAGTTGGCGTATCTTTATGTGGATGGCTGTGAAAAATTGAAGGTCATTAGAGTCGATTTGCGCATCAGCCAAGTGAAAATAAAACTTGATTGCAGTAAGTCATGGTGGGAAGGTATAACAAGACATTTTCAGCTGATGATGAAACCTTACTCTGAACCAACTTTACGTCTCTAGCAGGTAATAAGACTATTGCTGACTACTGCCACTGTTACTACTTTCAAACTAGTGCTCTCAACATAGATTTATTGTGGGGCTCATGTTCCAGGCATCCCATGTTCCAGGCTTTACATATCTCAAAGAATAAAACTAAAACATAGAGCACTTATTTCTCAGGAATCCTAATTGTAAGTTAAATTGTGAGATAAATTACTTGATGGCCATATGCCTGTTCTGTTTGGTACTTGTTCTTCAAATTAAACCTGGGGAAAATGGCATTGGTAGCAAATGGCCATAAGCTATTATATTTTTCTACTTTTGGATGTCACAATTGGATTATTTTATCTGTAATCTTTTCATTGGTGACAGATGGCATCGTATAATTACTTCTGTTTTCGTAATTTGTTGGATTCTAATAAATGTCACTGCCTTATGTGTCAGGAATTTGGCTGGTGAATTGCACAAGAGTTCCAAAAGCTTCAGGTTAGACTGTCATCCACATCATTCATTTTGTTTTGAAACATCTATGCTAAGCGTTGGTGTTGAAGGAAGGCCTGTACGTGTAGGAGACACCTCAAAAAACCATGATTGTAGCCCATGAATGCACAAAATTATTTATACTCCTCGTAACACCATAGATGATGATTGGAAGCCATTTTTCTGTTTAGATGTGATTGATTTTTATTTATTGTTCTTCCTGAAAAAGTTTTTGCAAGTCCTTGACTTCAATATGTACTGGAACATGCTTTTAGTTTCTTCTGGATCTCCATTTGGTCAAAACTGGTCGTTACCATTTTTATTATTTTATATGTTTTTATCTTCTATGCCTTTTTTTTTCAAAACCTTTTCATGTTCTGCTGCTGTTTGTGTTTGGACTCAGGTAATTCGTGCTTTTTGTTACAGTGTACTGATTATAGTGCTGTCTTTTTCTGCTTTTTGTTTGTTTTCATTTTACTTGACAATGTTTTACTCTATCGTACGTAGGTATCTACTGACTCATTGTAACTAAGTTCAGGTTTCTTGTTATTGCAGCATAATGCTGAACCTGAAGCTGTGGATCTTCTGATGGAAGTACGGTGAAAATTTCTGTGTTACACCATCAAACATTTATTTATTAATTGATTCACTGCTGATCCATGGTATCTGGCAGGTCGAAAACCTTGATTTGCTAGTTGAACACGTGGATGCCACAAACTACACAAGGACCTTCCTGTACCTCACTAGTTCTTCTAAGTATGTGGCTGGTTTTGGTTTTACTTCATTGAAACTTGATATTATGGATGAGTACTGAAATTGAGGGATTTTTTAATTTTATTTTCTTGCTGTGTTGGGATGAAATCTTGCAGATACCTTCCTGCTCCTGATGATATGTTGGCACTTAAAATAGCTTATGAAATTTACCTTAAGTTCGGGACCTTGCAAATGCCTTGCGGATTGCCCTTCTCCTTGACAATAAGGTATGTGCATGAGTGATGTCCTGCCTTTGTAGTATTTGTTCAGAAATGGAATGTAACTAACACTTCTACTGTTGGTTACTGTTACCCTGTAGCAAATGCTATCTTCCGTCCGATTGTGTCGGTCAAATTCATCCAGCCGTCCATGAACTACACACGGCGAAGCGTTTCGCAAGACAACGATCCCCTTCCGGCTTCGTTTGGATAGGGCGGGGTTGACGTGGAACCCGGCCCAATCCATGCCACACATGGATCCAGATACTCGCGGGGATGAAATACACGTCGTGGCCCAAAACCTGCATTTGGCTTGGTCATGGAATAGCCCGGCCCGCTCCCAATCCACGCGATACGAACGGGGAAATTCAGCAACTCCACCGCCGGCTGGGAACGCCTGCCTCGCTCGCTTCGCCTCGCCTCGCCTCCGCCTCTCGCCTCTCACATCACGACGGCGTTCATCTCCGGCGGACCACGACGGCGACGACGCACCACACATCTCCGGACGGAGGCGGCGGCGTGCTCCACACTGGTGCGATACTCCCTCCTCCCCATCCCCCTCCCCCTTCCCCTTCGTCTAGGGTTTTATATGTTAGTCCTACTTTGTGCATCGTAGATCCGTGGAGAGCGAGCGTCTCGCAGGCTACCCGAGCTCAGGAACTCCTCTCGATCAGCACAGCTACTGCGCTCTCCCCTACCTGGTCGGTACTTCCCCCTCTGCCCTTGTGTTTTTTTTTTGATTCCATATGTGTTGCGAGAGGCTGCAAAGATACCTGGCCGAACTCTTTCCTTTGTTCGTGCACAGATTCAGTGTTAGCATGCAGAGCACCAGACTTCTTGGCCTCTATGGATTCAGTGTTGCATCGTGTAGCAATCATATAGCTCCAATTTGGGCTATTTGTCTGGTTAAATCTATCATTTTTATTCCTTACATAGCCTCTAGGTCGTAGTACTAACTATCTCAATGTTAAAACCATTCAGACAGTACACTATGTTGATCCTCTGTTCACAACTTTTCTTTTCGAATTCATCTATCACTGCTAGTATGGTCTTATCTGAAACTGGTAACTGTTATTTTGCCTCCTTTATATATATTTATATTTATACAAGCCATATAGGCATATATTTAATAAACAGAATATATGTTGGTTGTATATGGATGGACTATGTAAAACAGGTTTGGCTGCTATACTAACCTTAATAAGTTACTTTGTGGAAGAATGGAGAGAAGGGAGCTTGTGAAAAGGAGGAGGGAAGAGGACGATGATGAATTAATGTTGCTCCTCTTACCTAGCTTATATCTGTTAACTAGTAGTAGCAGAAGAAGAGAGAAAAGACCAAGACACACATCTAGCCGCACTGGGAGGGTTCTTATGGAAGAAACTCTCAATGGACATGAGAAGGATTGCTGTGTAGCGTTTCGCATGGAACCAGCTGTCTTTAAGGCAATTGCTACCTATCTTAGAACCCAAAACCTCCTACGCGATACGAGAGGGGTGAGAGTGGAGGAGCAATTAGGGATGTTCACGTTTATGTTATCGCACAATTCCAGCTATGAGGATATACAATATGAATTCAAGCATAGTGGGGAAACCATCCATCGACATATCACATCAGTTTTTGATACAATTCCTGAACTCATCTATCGATTCTTGAGGCCTCCTGTTGCAACTGAACCACACTGGAAGATCAGCACGGATCCGCGCTTCTTTCCTTACTTTAAGGTGAATAATTTCACACTTCTGTCCTATTGCCAACCTATTTCTCCTAAAGACTACAGCTCATGTTCATATTTGTTTTAATCTTTCAGAACTGCATTGGTGCCATCGACGACACCCATGTTCCAATCACTATTGCTCAGGCCAAGCAAGCTCCATATAGGAACAGAAAGGGCACACTAAGCCAGAATGTCATGTTGGATTGTGACTTTGACCTTAACTTCATTATTATCTATAGTGGTTGGGAAGGATCTGCAACTGACGCTAGGGTGCTACGGTCTGCTCTGCTAGCGGGTTTTCGTGTACCAGAAGGAAAATTTTATCTCGTTGATGGAGGCTACGCAAACACTCCATGTTTCCTTGCTCCTTAACGTGGCATGAGGTACCATCTAAAAGAGTTTGGACGTGGTAACCGACGACCAAGAAACTACAAAGAATTGTTCAACCACCGACATGCAGTTTTGAGGAATCACATAGAAAGGGCAATAGGAGTGTTGAAGAAACGTTTCGCAATTTTGAAAGTAGGAACACATCATCCAATGGAAAACCAAGTGAGGATACCAGCAGCCGCTGCAGTCTTCCACAATCTGATCCGTATGCATCAAGGAGATGAGGCATGGCTGGATAACCAGCCAGATAACATACCACTTGACACTTTTGTTGACCTTCCTGAAGGAGAAAGTAGCTACAGCAATGATGTGTCCTCTCTTAGTAGTCAAATAGAGAATGGGAATGCTGTGAGAGATGTAATTGCGTTGCAGATGTGGGAGGATTACTCTCATAACTAGTCATGATTATGTTTATTTTGATTTGTTTTGTGACCAGATGTAATAACTATGAACACGATGTGATAATTTAGCACTTCTTTTATGTGAATTTGTGCATTTCTGTTTATTTTAGCATTTGTTTTTATATCTGGTGATGGATTTGTGCAGTTATGCTTATTTTCCTTTTATGTGAATGCTTAACGCAACAGTAATGTTTGGAAAAGGGTCACCAAAGCTCAACTTAATGCAAGCTGCAGTCATGCAAAGAAAGTCATCACCGAGGAATGGTGGTAAACGCAAGAAGAGGTCACCAAAAGGTATTGGTTCTATTTTTTTCCTTTTAATTCCTGAAATCAACTGGATATTTTTTTTCCTTTTATTCATGACTTGGTTCACTAACTGTTGTACTGGTTCAGTAAGTTTACATATGAATAACTAGAAAGAAGCAAGTAAATTTCCTTCCTGAACAACAAAAGTTTATTGTAGCTGATGATGTCTAAGCTTTCTCAAATTGATGTATTTAACTTGCCCTTGTTGTTACAGGGGTTGGTTCTCGAGCAAATTGGAATCCTGGGTTGGAAAAGGGTTTGGTTCAGATACTTCAGTATCACGACAATGATTGCTACAGGGGCCAGAATGGTTGGTCATCGGAGGCTTGGAACCTTATGGTGCGAAAGTTTCATGAGCAGTTCCCATATGTGCAGCTTACCAAGGATCAGATCAAGACAAGGAGAAGGAACTGAAAAGAGATTTTAGTGTGCTCAAGGAGGCCCGGAAACAAAGTGGGGTGAAACTGGATGAGAAGCTTTGCAAGATAATCGCTGAACCTTCGATCTGGGATAATATCATTCTGGTACTCTTTTTTCTCGCTATATCTCAATGCTATCCATTTTTTATGTTCTGACTCCATTCTTGTATGTTGCAGTCACATCCTAAAGCTAGTAAATTTCAGAGAAAAAGTTTCCCTCTTTATGATGAGTTGTACAAACTATACGATGGTAACTTTTACTCTCATACCAACATAGCAATATGGTGCATTTTGCATCTGGTGAAACATCATACTCATGTACCTTAACTACTTTGTGCAGGAAAAACAGCAGAAGGAAACTTTGCTTTCAGCTCTCTTAAACCAAAAGCAGATGATGATTTGAGGATTGTGCAACCACCAATGGAGAAGGTTACTCGTGATGGAGATGTGGGCAGTTTGGCTTTTCTATCTGGTTACCATGATGATCATCAACATGATGACAGTGACGATGACGATGTGAGGATAGTGCAGCCAAATCAAAGATGTGTTGCTACATCCTCAAAAAGGGACAAAAGAGCTGAGCTTTCTGCCTCAGGAGCTAAAGGTGCATCTACCACTAGGGAGAAAGAGAGTGCTACTCAAAGAGATGATGATGGCTCTAAGGCTCAAGGGGGCAAAGCTGTAAAGAAGAGAACAACGGTTGATGATGTTGCTGAGATTATGGAAAAGTCTGTTGAAGTGAAGACAAAACCAGTAGAGGGCGAAGCTGCCGAAGCTGCTGAATTTTCCATCAAAAACTGCAACGCTTTGTTGGCTACAATGGAGGAAATCTCAATTGAAGATAGAGCAGATACGTATGAAGTTTTTATGGATGTTCGGAATAGAGAGATTTTCATGACTGCTGACCCAGCTTCACGCTTGATATGGCTGAGGAGAAAAATGGTGAACTTTTCTTTACATGTTTCTGCTGAATGCATGGATTTCGATTCACATTCTCACACTGCTCTAGTTCTTTACATGTGCTACCTGTTCGTGAACTAAGTGTAGTTTGACAGCGGAAACCACTCACATTGCACCTAATGGAAACCACTCACAATGTTATTACTGCAGTGCTAGTTTTTATTGGCTTGGTTTATGTGCATATAAATATATCTTTTGGATATGTGGAAACTGTTTTTGCTCTGTTACACTAGTCAGGAAATAATTCGTCAGTGTAAAATATTGCCTAATGATAACTTAGTGTGCTAAAATGTCTAGCTCTTATCTCAATAATTTGTAATAGCATCTGCTTACTTAATTTCATTTTGCTGCAGAGGCTAATCAACTCAAGGTCTTAGACAATGTCCAGAGAGTAAGGGAGCAAAGTTTGTTGTTTTTCCTGAAGAATCCATTCATGTGATACTCTGAACAATGTAGTGAAATGATTCCTTAGCTATAGTTGTAGATTGCCAATATTGAAATATCAACCTTAGCTACAGTTGTAGACTCTTCGCACTTAACTCTTTTTCCTTGTCAGGTGCATAATTGTTTCAATTTGTTTTGATTGCAGCAGATGGCTATACTGCATTCATCAATTCTTGAGCATTCTGTTGGGAAGACCTGTTGAGTCTCGTAATTGGGAATTTATTTGAGTTCAGATCAGACTTTATTTAGCATTTGCTCTTTCAGAGCTATAAATTACTGTAATGCTTCCTGTCGTCACCCGATTGAACGGGGTGTTCCGCAGATATTTGGATCGAGGGAGCAACGCTATGAACGAGATCAATCTAAGAACACTTCTGTGTATAATGCAGTAGCCTTTGCGTTAGGGTTTCGCAAGGAGCCAGAGAGTTTTCCCGTAGGGGTTACATGAATATTTATAGGCCAATTACCGCCTATCTGAGTCCTACCTAAACACAATCTCTTATTTCTTTATTCGGCAAGAATACCGATCTCTTTTCTAATCCGTCTAGCCATTAGACATGTCTTCAGAAAAACCTTTAAAATAGTCTTTGAAATATCTGGAAAGTAGGGCTACGACACTTTTAAAATAGTCTTCGAAATATCTGGAAAGTAGGGCTACGACACTTTCTATTCAGTACGCTACGGAGTGGTATTGTCCATGCTATGAGAGATTGTAATGCATAATATTCAGTAAGCTACAGAGCTATATTGTCCATGCTGTGATAGACAATTGCTTGATATTTCTTGTTTTGATGTTCTTTTGTCGAGGTCTAAATGTCAGGTATTCTGAATGGCCAACGTTATTTGGTTAGGTGCCTAACGTTGTTGTTTAATTTATTTATACTTTTCTGTAATATTGTGCCATGTCGTAGTGTTGCGTAAAGAACGTGTTTTCCACTGGGCACAGAGAACATGCATGCGTCCCAGACAAATCCTCGTCAATCCAAGAAATTGCCAAATACACAAAGAAATAGGGGGCTAATCTCCATGGTGGCGGGAGGGGATTAACCCACTCCCCGCGTGGACAGCTGCACACGTGTATAACCATCCCCAGTTGCCAAACGAAGCCTCCAGATTCTTCTTCCTCACCTCGCTGCACTCGGCTTCCCCACCGATTGCCGCGGCCATCTAGGACGCCTCTCCTCCCCAATCGGACTTTTGTCGTCACGAGAGGAGGGTCGCTTGTTGCTGGCTCGCTGCTTCCTCTCCTTCAACTGCGGTTCCTAGG
>LAPY01004054.1:30047-48153 GCA_000970635.1 Eragrostis tef
TGCCTCGCCATACCAATGCACCGCACGAACCTGGCCTTCCCCTGCCTCTGCACTGCTGCCGGAATCCCGCCAGTGCATCACCACTTCTCGGCCCTATCTTCTGTTCACTTCATGAACACTGCTTTGCCACATCAAGACTGGGTAATCCGCTGCACATCTGCTCGCCCCGAGATCCCAGGGCCGGGTAATCCGTCTTCTACTACACATCCAGCAGGTACGTACCCACATCCGTTGCCTTTCCACATCTCTTTCTTCAGATCCAACCTCTATTATGTTCCTAATTTTTGTTTAGTTTCATTTGATTTCAGCTTTCTGTAATGTGTACAGAGCTCGAGCGAATTAATACAAGTGAATGCTGAATAAATTGGAACATTTTATCACGTCACGCCCATTCTTTCCAGCACTCCTTGATCAACTTTTCCCAATGATCTATTACACACCAAATCTATGGTGTTTCTAATGCACAGATGGGTTGTATAATTTATTCTATCGTAACTTTCAGTATTCATGTATCCGTAGTTTGCCGGTCAACTGGTCCAGTATAAGGCTTTAACATGATGATGCTTGCATAAACCTGAATGCAATCTGCATATGGTGTACCAAATACTGCAGTATGCATATTGATGATCAATTCAAAACACTTCTTTTGGAATTTGGATTTTTGGTACACCTGATATACTCAGTCTCACATCCAAATGTTTCATTATGTCCGAGTTTGATTCAGTACAGACAAGATTATATGTAATGATATAAAATGCAGTCTTATTTTCAGTTTAATTCATGGCTTGATATCCATGTCCAGTTATTGCTACCACATACTAATTGTCAGTTTATCTACTTCATATCTTAGTTAACTTATTTTGCTAATTTGCAGATGATTCACCATTTCGTTTTGTGAGAGGCCTCTCCTATGAATTTAGAGGCCCATCACCATTTTCCATTTTGGCTTACCAATGACGTATCAGTATACTACTCAAAATACATTAACTGATCCTCATGTGAGCTTGGCTTGGCTCATCCATGTTTTATGTTGTCTGGCAAGAATGCAAGAGAGCTCAAGTGCCCAACAAAGTGCATCCAGGTGTCGCTAACTTTACTCATTATCTAAATCTCTACTGTAACATTTTTTTGAGGGAATAATCTGTATTGTAACTAAAGATTAGCTGATGTTTCCATATGTGTGCTCTACTATGTAGGTTCTTTTTGATTAATGCTTCCAACTCATGTGATCTATTTATTAATTCCTGTACAAAAGAAGCTTTTTCTCTAATTGAATACCATCTTCCAGTTTTTATTGTTTGTTGCTATTTTTATATGATTTGTCAGTGATAGGTCCATTTTGGTTTGACATATAATGAATGAACAGATGAATCCCGTATAACATGGTCCCATTCATCTTCTGATTTTTAAATGCTAGACATTCGATTATTTGATTGTAAGACAGCTATCAGTTTTAATGGAGTGATCAAAGAGTCTTCATGTTCCCATCGATAGATTAGCTTGCTGGACCAACATTTTACATGTTACCAAATTTTAATACCAGCTAGGTTTGATGCTTGCCTTTCCCTTCTTCTGCACAGTTCTGTTACACCAATTTACTGTTTATTGAGTTGTTTTCCTTTCGTCCACTTCCTAAAGCCAGGTTTCCATACATAAATAATTATTATAACAGAGGATGATTTGCTAAAAGGACTTGAAGACGATGACAGATTAATTTTGCAGACTGCCTATCCTTTTCTATCTGTATTTTTTTATTGATACAGTTTTCATGTCGGATCACAGATTATATGGCCCGCTTATAATGTTTTGAATGGAAGCCCATGTCTACCAGGTGGTCCAACACTATGGACCTTTTGATTCGGTGAAATGATGTGGTTGTCAAAATTGGTTTTAGGCGTAACAACGTTAATGACTTGGATGTTGTGATGGGTTTGTGATCGGAAGCCATGATCTCTGGAATGTTATAGCAAGGCCCCCTTAATAGGACAGAGATAGACAACACGACAAAATTTATTCATTAATGACATGGATGTTGTGATGGATTTGTGATCGGAAGCCATGATCTCTGGAATGTTATAGAAAGGCCCCCTTAATAGGGCAGAGATAGACAACCCGACAAAATTTATCCTCTTCAATTCTTTAACACAACATTGTCTCTGCAATCCTGCAGGTATAATTTGCAAAATTTCTATTCATTCTACAGCTGTGTGGATTGCATTTTTTTGAATTCAAACTTTATTTCCTGTATGGATTGCAGATATTGGACATCACGAGCGCCGGCAGTTTGTGAAGCAGGTTTACACAGCAACTGATGATCTTCTCCTGGAGAAGCAATTCTCATATATCGTAGCACGTCATGTGAGTCTCTAAGTGCTCAAAGCCACTAAACAGTTAGCTAAGTACACATTGCATTATCTATTAGCTAAGTTGAATTTTTGGGTTGTCTGTTTGCTTGTCGGATCAATGGAATATTTTTTCTGCACTGAAGGGTTTAAGCATGGAGATCAATGACAAGATAGCTGAAGATGAAAATGATAAGGAGGCTTTGCAGGAAATAGTTTATAACACTAGACTCAGTGAGGGATACCTTACCATTGCACGTGATATCGAGGTTATGGAGCCAAAATCTCCGGAGGACATATATAAGGTGACTTTGTTTTTATTTTTGTATCACATGCTTCTGTAGCTCATTACCTTAATCCTTGCTAATTACTTTTTATATATATTGCTAATATTTTAGGTTCATCTCATTGATGGCCGAGGTGCAACAAGCTCCAATCTTGATTCTGCAGGGCAGAATTTGGCCGCGACATTTGTTAATGCATTTGTGAATGCTGGATTGGACCTGGTTAGTGCTTGTAAACTTTCTTTGTTATGTATTAGGCAAAGAAGATTTTGAGAATGACAAAACAAATGTTGCAGGATAAACTCATGACTGCCCTGTCAGATTCTTCGTCTGGTGGTTCTTCTGGAAACTGGCTATTCAAGAACAAGGAACACGGAAATTTAGTGCAGCTGCTAGTTGGGTACTGCAGCAATTTGGTTTTTGTATCAATAAACAAGGACTATCAGGTGTGATCATAGTGGTGACAGATTTTATCTTTTTTACAGGGAATGATTCTTCTGTGGGATTTCTGATTCAGGACTTGCCCAACTTGACAAGTACCTTCACAGTAACGATACTCATGTTGTTGCTGGAGCTTTATTAGGTATTGGAATTGTCTCTTGCGGTGTCAAGAATGACTGTGATCCTGTATGTACTTCCCTAACCTAATCACTCTCTCCATCTTGTAATTGTAACTATATAAATTTTCATTGTAATAACCTGGTATCTTTTCCAGGCATTTGCTCTTATTTCTGAGTATATCAGCAGAGACGAATCTATCATACGAATAGGGGCAATCTTGGGTCTCTGTATCGCTTATGCTGGTTCTCAGAAAGAGGAGGTGAAATTATTATATACCCCACTTGTTACCTAAACATATTGTTTTCTTTCTGTATTAAGATAGTTTCTGTTTTTTATTTTTTTTCAGCTTCAAGCACAGCTCTCAGCTATACTAGCTGATTCCAACTCCTCCAGAGGTTTTAGTCTTCTCCACTATCTCCTTGGGATTGGTATTTGTCGGTTCCTGCAATGAAGAGATTGCACAATCAATCATATTTGTCTTGATGGATCGTAGTGAAGCAGAGCTTGCAGAACCCATTATACGTTTGCTTCCTGTTGCTCTTGGCCTTCTATATCTTGGAAAACAGGTACGTTCGTTCGCTTTCTAATTTTCCCAACTCTTTGCTTGAACATTGTTGTGGAGAGAGTCAAGTTACCGGAAGGCATAAACTATGATTTGCCTCTGTTCTTTTGTCTTCAGTCAGTGTGACTATTTGCCTTGGTGTTTGCTGTACGTTTTGCATATTCCATTTATTTCACCTTTTGCATTTTAACAGCATCATTTGTGTTCCTATTTCCAATAATTGCAATCGCTGTCAATTATCTAACATTAAGTATCCTTTTCTTGAGCCACCACTGTTTGTAATTTTTTATTTACTGATTATTGGTGTGTGTCATTGTTTCAGGAGAGTGCGGAAGCTACTGCAGAGGTTTCTAAAACATTTGATGAAAAGATAAGGAAGTATTGTGATGTGACTCTTATGTCACTGGCATATGCTGGAATAGGGAATGTTTTTTAAGGTATATATTGCCAAGAAACATATAATATTCAAGGATGTAAGGATACAGATGTAGACTACATTTGTTTGTTTTGACAAACCCACTCATTTTTTTTTCAGGTTCAGTATCTCCTTGGTATTTGCTCAGAACATCTTGAGAAAGGTGAAACCCACCAAGGGCCAGCAGTCCTTGGGATTGCTCTCATTGCAATGGCCGAAGAATTAGGAGCAGACATGGCTGTACGCTCCCTTGAGCATCTTTTAGGGCGTGTTTGGTAGCCCGCACCAGGCCCGGGCCAGCACCCGCAGCTGCAGCCCACCAAGTTTGGTAGCCTGGATAGCCCCCTGGGACAGACGAGGCCATGCGGGCGGAAGGGGAAAACCTGCACGAGAGGGAGCGAAAATTTTGGGCGTGCCCCGCGGGCCAGGCACGCCCGCGTGCAATTCGCCCGCACCAGCGCATGCATTTTGGCCCACTTCTCTCTCTGGCAGTTGCCTATGGCCCACCTCCTGTCCAGGCAACAAACACGATCTCTACTTGTCCAGCTGCTCAAAGCCCAAGCAACCAAACTAGGCCGTGTGCAGCAGCGCGGCCTGGCCCTGCTGGGCTGGTGTACCCGCGGGTGCAGTTTCTCTGCTGGGAAGGAGTGCCAAACACGCCCTTACAGTATGGGGAGCAGAACATTAGAAGAGCAGTTCCTCTTGCTCTTGGTATGCTCTGCATATCCAACCCAAAGGTATGTTTGTGTGAGCTTTCTGCCTTTAGGTTCTTTTTTATTTCTGAAAAAAAGGTAGTAATAGTCTTAAGCTATGTTTGGTGCCTTTGAATTGCAACAAATGAAAGGAAGCATTTCTTGTGGGGGCTAACGGGTTGCATATGAGCATTGAAATCTTTGCACTGCTGCATATGTACATGCAAAATTGACATGTGAATTGACTACACAATTAGCATGCCACAAAATGACTAGATCACTAATCTCATTTTAACACTCGATAAAATTGCTTTATGGATGGTATTTTGTTCTTACCTGGTTCTTGCAGCCAAGTAATATGCTGCTGCTTTCTTATTATTTAATTCTAGCTCACATGAGCATCAGCAAGTCTTCTATATTTAAAATGAGTAGATATGCGCTTGTTACTACTAGTTCAGTCATCTACATCTCTGATTTTTCTATTTTCCTGTCTTAGGTGAATGTTATGGACACACTGAGCAGACTATCTCATGATGCGGACGCCGCAGTGTCAATGGCACGCAGCTATACACGTTATAACTCAGCATATTGACTCTTCTTGTACAACTTGAATTAGCATTTGATCAAATCGGCACCTGCAGGCTGCAGTCGTCTCGCTGGGCTTGATTGGTGCTGGCTGGCACAAACAATGCTTGTATAGCTGGGATGCTTCGTAACCTCTCAAGTTATGAGATAAACATTTGCTATCCTTGTTGGCAACTATTAAGGCCGCTTTTTTTTCTTGGTCATTTTTCACATCTGTTTGTTTCATTTTACTTCAGGTAAGGATTGCTCAAGGTCTTGCTCATCTCGGGAAGGGCCTGCTTACACTTTCCCCCCTACCATTCTGACCGTTTTCTTCTCTCTCCGCGAGTGATTTTGTAAGCTGCAGATTCATCTTCAATTTTGTCGAGAACCACATTTTGAGAACTATCATTGCTTTTCACTTTTCAGGATTGCACTTGCCTGTCTTGTTACTCTTCTGCATGCATGTCTTGACATGAAATCCATCATTCTTGGAAAGTATCACTGCATGTTGTACATCCTTGTCCTGGCTATGCAGGTATGTCCCATAGTGGGATTCTGAAGTTTGATAATTTATTTTTCTCTTCTGGAAACAGCCTAGGATGTTATTGCAAGTGCATGAGGATCTCAAGCCACTCTCTGTTCCCGTCAGTGTGGGCCAGGCGGTTGATGTGGTTGGTCAGGTGGGAAAGCCACCGAAAGTGTTTTAAATTTTTGAATTAATTTCTGACAGCAGTAGCATAAAAGTGAATTTTCACCTTTCAATATGTATAATTTTTGTTATGCTTGTGTACGAAATATATAAAAACTACACGGGCCACATGCAAAACATTTTGACTACACAAATGAAGCTTGAATTCTCATATAAAGGCAAAATTTTGGCCATGTTGTTTGTAATTTGTATATGGCATAGCATTGTGCTAAAATCCATTTTTCATAAATATAATTTACATTCTACTTTTAAGTTCCTTTGGAATTCTAGGTGCATCTATATTCTAAACACAGACGTCAAATATTAACTTAACGCGAGTATAGGATGGTCTAGGGAACTTTGCTTGTTAAGCTTTTGCCTTTATTCATGTGAACTCATCATAGAAATAATCAAACTGCTGCAATGGACTTACCCGTCAAAACCGAGTTGGAGATAGCCTTCAAATGTGATGCACCACGCATACATTACGGAATCTTTCTTCAGCTTCTTGTTGTTGCGACATTGATGAGGCAGCATATGATGGTCGGAGAGGATTTAATTGTTCTGCTTTCTGTTATAGTGGTAATGGGATGCCAACAAGAGCATTGTAATGCATATATAGCATCTGAAGGCACTAATGTACTCCGTCACAATAATTTATGTTTCAAGGGAGTACTTATTTACGTACCCTATGTATTGACGAATAATATAACAACAAAAAAAAAATGTTTATATATATGTTGTTACTCTTTGTAGGTACGGCAGCTGTGACTGCCTGTCTGGACCTTACTGAGTGAGCAAAACCTAACATGCATTCTTTGAGCCCCTGATAAACAGTAAACTCACCTGGAATCGAGCCGACAGCGTGAACTTTTATATTGTAAAATGGTATGTTATGTGTTGTAAACCATGATCCTTGTTATATTTGCTCTGATAAGTACAAGCATGTATGTATCGGAGCTGGGGCATGTAAATTTTAAAATAAAAGTAGGAGAGGGGCCTGTATTTCTAACTGGATCTATAGAAAATGGTTTCAATGATCATCGAAAACGTCAATGTATGACATTAATTTCTGTTTCGAGGGAGTACTTCTATATGACCATGTGATTGACGAAGACATTAACATAGATGAAAATATACCTTTTTTGTTTTTAACTCTTCGTAAGTTCAGCAACATGTGACTCAGCATTACCAACTGAGCAAAACCTACCCTGCGTTCTGAGTACCTGAGTAAACTGGACTCGGACATAGAGACTGAGCTCTGGAAGAAATTTTCCAAGGTGGACCTACGGTCCATCTTGGAAAATAATCTATGATTTAACAATATAAAAGGCCTTTTATATTGTTAAATATTATAAACCTTCTTATATTTGCTCAGATAGTTATAAGCATGTGAGTAGGAAAGCGTGAGTATGCATGCATGTATCAGAGCATCTATGTCTATATAGACTCTGTGAGGACCCAGTTATCCTAATTAGAGATCGTTTGAAACACAAGAATTTAAAAAGAAACAGTTCCATTCCCACTGGAATGAGGAAGAAATTATCTATTCCAAACGGGGCCTTGATCGGTACAAAATGGTTTGAATGATCCTCAAAAAAATAGAACGTTTATTTGTTCCATCCTGAAACGTGCATACTCTCCCGTGTGTAAAATTGCGTGCATAAAGACAGTATAATTCATGCTGGAGAGGTAGGTGCAATGCAAGACACGTTGTATTTCTCATCCACAGAACTGGACATTACACCAAGAAAGACCGTACACACGTACTACGTCTTCTCCAGGTAAACACGAGGGCCATGGGATTGGGCTCGCTCTCTAATTAAGGTGCTAACTGAGAGGGGGGCACACGGCGTGCCGTGCGCGCGAGCCGTCGCTAGCTCTCGGCCGTTCTCCAGCCACATTTCACCGTGGGCAAGCTCGCCTACACGTGGCCGCCGGCGCTCTCCCCGCTGCCGCTGCTCCCGTGCGTGGCCGAGGTTCCTGAGCCGGTTGAGCTCCCGCAGGATGACGGTGGCGATCGAGGTCATTAGATCTGAATCCAAACAACCAAGTTTGCACATGATATTGAAGCATATAATCAGGTTGGAAACCACCAAAGCAAGATAGTGGGATTCTTGAATCCGGCCACAGTTCTCCGATACAACTTAAATCAAGTAGTCAGTGGAAGCAAAGCATGTTGACGGATGCAGAGCGAAGGCGCAACAGGGAGAGAAAGAAGGCATCTAGTGAGATTCTGAATTGGGTGCCACCGCTACTGGGATGGTGCAAAGCTAATATGGGTGCGGCGTTTGACGCCGGCTCGCGCATGGCTGGTTGAGGAGTCACCATCAGGAATGAGATGGGACAAGTCATTTTGTCTGCCTGGAGAGCGGTTTTTGACGCGGATTCTGCAGAGGAGGTGGAGGCACGCGCTTGCTTAGAAGGTGTCCAGCTTGCGGTGGAGTGGTGCCGACAGAAGATCATTGTCGAGTCGGACTGCCAAAATGTTATGGCTGCCCTTAACAGTGGAATGTCGGATAAGTCTTCTCTTGTTTTTCTTTATAGAGAGATTAGAAGTAGTAGTAGTTCTTTGCCTGATGTGTCTTTCCAGGCCGTGAAGAGAGAGCGGAACTTAGTCGCACATGAGCTCTCGCAACTGGCCAAACGCAATGTCCACACAGCTGTGTGACGTGAGAGCGGGTGCCCCGTTGTGTAGAGGGACTGGTTACCTAGGATTGTAATCACTTATCTGAGTAATCAATAAAGCTCTCTTTTCCTCGCAAAAAAAAAGTAGTCAGTGGACAAAATAAATATTTACAGTCCCATTTATGATGGTGTAAGTTTAGTAACCACAACGTGAGCAGGCCTAGGCAGCAACCATGGGCTCGGCCACACGTCAAACACAAGGTCACGCAGCACAAAGTGACACGTCAGATCAGGAAACAACAAACCCATCGGACGGGCAAGAATTCGGGTGAGCGATGCATGAGTTTTGCCCGAGTGAATTATTGCAATTCCGTTTGTTAAAACACGATTGGCATTTTATATGTTCGAAGAAGTATGGCATGCTGTACAGCCTGATGAAGGATATGAGCTGGGTGTTATTTTCTTTTCGCAGAGATATTTTGCGTTTCTGGATATTCAAATTTGTAAGGAGATCAGCCTATGAACTTGAGATTTATGGGCATGGGTTGTAGAAGAATCTTCAGTATCCATAGAGGATTCCACCGACGTCAGTGACAGAAAAAGGCCGAACAGATAGCTGGACTTTGAATTTATATGTTTCCGTTAGGTTCACGTTCGAACTGCATAACTCAAAATCTTAAACACGCCCGAAATCAAACCACTCCTCAGATCGGGTGCAGTGGACTTTGAACTAGGCGGTACGTAATCGGTTGGAAGAGTTAATATGAACGCCATCATGAGCTTGGAGTTTTTGGGCTTGTAGTAATTCTATGTCATATATATCGTTTGCTGATGCCAGGATACACCAGATTAGAAGCCACATCATTTCATCATACTCGATTGACGTTGTGTATTCACAAAGAAGGATGTCATGCTGTGCCTGATGCATGTTGTCACGAGCTGGATGCTATTTTTCTTTGACAAGAGATATTTTATGTTTCTGGATATCAAATTTATAATGGAGAGCGGCCTATTCACCTGAGATCTAGGAGCATGGCTTGTACACGAATTATAAGTGTTAAGTATGCATAATCGACTCCACTGACTGCAGTGACACAAAAAGGGCCAAACGTAGCTGAAATTAATATTCATGTTTCCTTCACGTCTGAACCGAATAACTCAACCACGCTGGAATTCAACACTCAATGAGATCCCCAAGTGATCACATTTTCACACCATCCTACAAAATTCGTAGTAGCCACACTGATTTACCGAACATAGAATTTTTCCAAGAAATTGAACACATGCATATGATTTTTTTTCTATGAAATTAGACATATAATCAACTGCAGATGGACAAAAAACCTTGAAACAGAAAATGGAATCAAAGCCAGAGCTTGGCTCTGATGCATGGACTGCAAGAATGATATGGGATGGAATGTTCAGATGGATGCTTCTAGCTATAATAAGGGACATCATGAGCTCAGAGTGGCATGTAGTAATTCTGTGTCATGTAATATGATGCCGCTAGCATCGTACACCAAATAAACAGCTAACATATGTCCAAACAAAGATGACATGTGGTGCCCGATGAAGGATATATGTCACGACAGGATATTATTTCTTTCTCAGAGCTATTTTGCGTTTTTTTCCGATACTCATATTTCTAACGTAGAGAAGCCTCTCTGCAATTAAGATTTAGGGGCGTGGATTGTAGAAGAGTCACACAAGTGACAGAAAAAGGCCAAACAGAGATAGCTGGACTTTGACTTTATGTTTCCGTTAGGTTCATGTTCGAACTGAATGACTCAAAAATCCAGCAACGGCAGTGACGGAAAAGGGCCAAACAGATAGCTGGACTTTAAATTTATTTCCGTTAGATTCATGTTCGAACTGAATAACTCAAACACGCCCGAAATCAAGCAACTCGTGGCAGATCCTCCAAGTCGTCACTCTTGCGCACAGTACCAAGCAAAGTTCGAAGTAGGCACTGATTTACCAAACACTAAATTCTTCATAGAAGTCGAACAAAAATGCATATGAATTTTTGATGAAATTAAACATGCCACTAATCGAAATGCAGATGATGGTCTAAATGCTTGAAACAGACAATGGAATCAAAGCCAGACCTCGGCTCTGACCTCTGACCGACTACACGAATTACATAAAACGCAATCTAACTTGATCGATATATGAAAACACTCTTATCCATCTAGTGCCGACCAACTAGTATGCGAGGGTGGGCATGAACCACATCCCGGGCCTAACCATGTACGTCTGAACCGAATAACTCAACCACGCCGGAATTCAACACTCATGAGATCCCCAAGTGATCACATTTTCACGCCATCAAACAAAATTCATAGTAGCCACACTGATTTACTGAACATAGAATTCTTCCAAGAAATTGAACACATATGCATATGATTTTTTTAATGAAATTAGACATATAATCAAACTGCAGATGGACTAAAAACCTTGAAACATAAAATGGAATCAAAGCCAGAGCTTGGCTCTGATGCATGGACTGCAAGAATGATATGGAGTGGAATGTAACCCGAAAGATTCAGATGGATGATTCTAGCTATAAGAGTAAATTTCATAGATGACCAATAAACTTGTGCGGCTGTTTCAATTTGGCCCTTGTACTCATGAAAGTGCAAATCATGGCCATTAAGCTTTGACCCTCCGTGTCGATACGGCCATTACCTTCATAACTCTACGTATTTTGATATGTGTACATACATATTACCGCGATGCGTATGAAACTCATCTTTTCCAATAAATTCTTTCTATATATTGCTTGTCTTTCATTTAGAAAAGGCCACGATCTGGCGGCAGAAGCTGCAAAGGGGCGTGCAATGACAGAATATGACTGAGCAAAATGATTCGGAGTAGGAGCGAGGACGGTCAGATTGGCTTCCATTGTCTAGAGCCATCTAGTGCCGACCAACTAGTATGCGAGGGTGGGCATGAACCACATCCCGGGCCTAACCATGTACGTCTGAACCGAATAACTCAACCACGCCGGAATTCAACACTCATGAGATCCCCAAGTGATCACATTTTCACGCCATCAAACAAAATTCATAGTAGCCACACTGATTTACTGAACATAGAATTCTTCCAAGAAATTGAACACATATGCATATGATTTTTTTAATGAAATTAGACATATAATCAAACTGCAGATGGACTAAAAACCTTGAAACATAAAATGGAATCAAAGCCAGAGCTTGGCTCTGATGCATGGACTGCAAGAATGATATGGAGTGGAATGTAACCCGAAAGATTCAGATGGATGATTCTAGCTATAAGAGTAAATTTCATAGATGACCAATAAACTTGTGCGGCTGTTTCAATTTGGCCCTTGTACTCATGAAAGTGCAAATCATGGCCATTAAGCTTTGACCCTCCGTGTCGATACGGCCATTACCTTCATAACTCTACGTATTTTGATATGTGTACATACATATTACCGCGATGCGTATGAAACTCATCTTTTCCAATAAATTCTTTCTATATATTGCTTGTCTTTCATTTAGAAAAGGCCACGATCTGGCGGCAGAAGCTGCAAAGGGGCGTGCAATGACAGAATATGACTGAGCAAAATGATTCGGAGTAGGAGCGAGGACGGTCAGATTGGCTTCCATTGTCTAGAGATGAGGTCCCTACAGTTCACATATGATGCTTCGATGGTAGGTCCAGCCCGCGGGCAAGAAGGACCTCCTACAAATTATGGTAAATCGCAGGCTTGTTGTTTACTTGTGCTTACTTATGATGATTGAAAAGTGAATAGTGACATATTAGAGTGTACGTAGCTAGTAAGGTACATTGATGGCGTGAAGAGTAAGGGAGTGATCAGACTTTGTAAAGGACTGGATAATATGAAATTCAATTTCCTGATTCAAATGATGAAGTGAGATTCAACTTCCTCGTCATGATTGAGAAATTCTACATTGGATGAGTCAAACTCCATAGGGGATGATGATTCACAAGGTTTACGTATGCCATGTCATCAAATACATAGAGTTATGGAGGTAATGAACGTATCGAGGTGGAGGGTCAAATTTAATGGCCATGATTTACACTTCCTTGAGTACAATGACTAAATTGAAACGGCATGACAAGTTCAGTAGCCATTCATGCATTTTACTCTAGCTATAATAAGGGACATCATGAGCTCAGAGTTCCCTTGGCATGTAGTAATTCTGTGTCATGTAATATGATGCCGCTAGCATCGTACACCAAATAAACAGCTATCATATGTCCAAACAAAGATGACATATGGTGCCTGATGAAGGATATATGTCACGACAGGATATTATTTCTTTCTCATAGCTATTTTGCGTTTTTGGATACTCATATTTATAACGTAGAGAAGCCTCTCTGCAATTAAGGTTTAGGGGCATATGGCTTGTAGAAGAATCACAAGTGACAGAAAAAGGCCAAATAGAGATGGCTGGACTTTGACTTTATGTTTCCGTTAGGTTCATTGTTCGAACTGAATGACTCAAAATCCAGCAACGGCAGTGACGGAAAAGGGCCAAACAGATAGCTGGACTTTAAATTTATTTCCGTTAGATTCATGTTCGAACTGAATAACTCAAACACGCCCGAAATCAAACACTCGTGGCAGATCCTCCAAGTCGTCACTCTTGCGCACAGTACCAAGCAAAGTTCGAAGTAGGCACTGATTTACCAAACACTAAATTCTTCATAGAAGTCGAACAAAAATGCATATGAATTTTTGATGAAATTAAACATGCCACTAATCGAAATGCAGATGATGGTCTAAATGCTTGAAACAGACAATGGAATCAAAGCCAGACCTCGGCTCTGACCTCTGACCGACTACACGAATTACATAAAACGCAATCTAACTTGATCGATATATGAAAACACTCTTATGCATCTAGTGCCGAGCAACTAGTACGCGAGAGTGGGCATGAACCACATCCCGGGCCTAACCCTGTCCCAGACGCCGGGGATCTTCTTCACAACAGTCGCGACGCGGCCGATCACGTCCCACTTGCAGAGGTAGTACGAGAACGGGTTGTCGACGTCGACATCAACGTCACCGCCGGCGCCGCCGTCTTCCTGCAGGTGCACCTCGTCCCTGCGCTCCCAGCTGAGGAAGTAGACGGCGTTCTTACTGAGGCTCGGGAAGTTCTCAGAGCTATTTTGCGTTTTTTTCCGATACTCATATTTCTAACGTAGAGAAGCCTCTCTGCAATTAAGATTTAGGGGCGTGGATTGTAGAAGAGTCACACAAGTGACAGAAAAAGGCCAAACAGAGATAGCTGGACTTTGACTTTATGTTTCCGTTAGGTTCATGTTCGAACTGAATGACTCAAAAATCCAGCAACGGCAGTGACGGAAAAGGGCCAAACAGATAGCTGGACTTTAAATTTATTTCCGTTAGATTCATGTTCGAACTGAATAACTCAAACACGCCCGAAATCAAACACTCGTGGCAGATCCTCCAAGTCGTCACTCTTGCGCACAGTACCAAGCAAAGTTCGAAGTAGGCACTGATTTACCAAACACTAAATTCTTCATAGAAGTCGAACAAAAATGCATATGAATTTTTGATGAAATTAAACATGCCACTAATCGAAATGCAGATGATGGTCTAAATGCTTGAAACAGACAATGGAATCAAAGCCAGACCTCGGCTCTGACCTCTGACCGACTACACGAATTACATAAAACGCAATCTAACTTGATCGATATATGAAAACACTCTTATGCATCTAGTGCCGAGCAACTAGTACGCGAGAGTGGGCATGAACCACATCCCGGGCCTAACCCTGTCCCAGACGCCGGGGATCTTCTTCACAACAGTCGCGACGCGGCCGATCACGTCCCACTTGCAGAGGTAGTACGAGAACGGGTTGTCGACGTCGACATCAACGTCACCGCCGGCGCCGCCGTCTTCCTGCAGGTGCACCTCGTCCCTGCGCTCCCAGCTGAGGAAGTAGACGGCGTTCTTACTGAGGCTCGGGAAGTCAGTCGCCGGGAGGACGTAGCAGCTGCAGTCCTCGCTCTGCAAGATGACCTTGTCGCCCAGCTCCGGCGCGTCGGCCCACGCCACGTCCGCCCCTCCGACGACGTCACGCAGCACGAAGTTCGCCCGTGGAGCCGGACCCTGCTGGCCCCGCACGTTGTTGACGACGAGCTGTTCCTGACGTGCCAGCTTCCGCACCTGGCCTTGGTGCTCGATCACGTGCACGGCCTCCATGCCGGGGACCCAGGCCATCGCGCCGGGGGCGTGGCCATTGGCCGTCGCCGCGGCCTGCAGCTCGAACTGTTGCAGCAGTGGCATGTCCATCCAGAACCGCTCGGAACGGATGGTGGCCCAACCGCCGGCGCCGGCGCCGCGACGCCACAGCGCGACGTTGCTGCGCGCGTGCACGGTCGGCCAGTTGTACACGAGCACGAAGACGTCCTCCTCCTCCTCGCCGGCGGTGATCATCTTGGGGTCGGTGACGAAGCCGTAGGTGTACGTGCCGAGGAAGCAGTCAGGCAGTCGAGGCAGCGCCGTGCTGTCCCCGGTGAGGGGATTGACCAGCACGGCCGACAGCGCGTCGTCCGTGTCGATCCCCAGGAGGAGGCCGGAGCCNNNCGGTGATCATCTTGGGGTCGGTGACGAAGCCGTAGGTGTACGTGCCGAGGAAGCAGTCAGGCAGTCGAGGCAGCGCCGTGCTGTCCCCGGTGAGGGGATTGACCAGCACGGCCGACAGCGCGTCGTCCGTGTCGATCCCCAGGAGAAGGCCGGCGCCGTACCCGGCCACCCGTTTGCCCTCCAGCGCCTCCACGTGGATCATGTGGTAGTTACCCGAGGCGACCGAGTAGAACAGCACGTTGCCGGAGTCGTCGTCCTCCTCGGCCTTCTCCACGATCCAGGGCCCGAAACGACCGTGGTCACTACGCGACACGTCCTCGTGCCACTGCGTGCACACGAACCGGAAGCTGATGAAATCGACGGGGTCGGAAATGCGGCCAGCGATGCAGCGGAGGGCATCGGCCGGGAGAGCGGTCCAGTCCACGGCTCCCTCCATGAGAAACCGGCAACAAGGAGCGTGGCTGCGTGGGGCAGGGTTTGCTTGAGCTGTCATCGATGTGAGTGACGAGGCGATGTGAGTGAAGAAGCTAGCGTGGCTTATTTATACTCGTTTTTCACTGAAGCCAACGGTCAAAAAAAATGGATGTATTCTAGTTGATACTAGTAGTCATTCATGGAGTTTAGTAATTCAACTTCCAACTATATTTGTTTTACTACTCAACGGTCATATGGTTTTGAAGAGTAGGTTCTTAATGTTTTCTATAAAATTGAAACAATAATAAAGCAAGTTTAGGAGGAAATAAGAACCATTTTGTTACTACAATAGTTTTAGAATAAATTCCATGGCAGGCCCATGACGTTGTGTGTTGCGCTCATTTGGGTTTATACACTTGTAAATAAACGGCGAGCCAATCGAGCAATAGAATAGCGAGGGCAGAGTCGAAGACGATGCCAAAATAAATGGCGAGCCTATCGAGACAATAGAATGGCGAGGGCAGAGTCGAAAACGATGCCGAAATAAACGACGAGCCCCTTGAGCCAGTGAAATGGCGTAGGCCAAGTCGAAGATGATGCCGAAATAATCGGCGGGCTCCTTGAGCCAATGAAATGCCAAAGACCGAGTTGATGACATTGCCAAAATAAATGGCGAGTCCCTTGAGCCAATGAAATGGCGAAGGCCGAGTTGATGATCATGCCGAAATAAAACGGCAGGCTCATCGAGCCAATATAATGGCGAGGGCAGAGTCGAAAACGATGCTGAAATAAACGGCGAGCCCATCAAGCCAATAGAATGGCGAAGGAAATATTAGCTACGAAGCCGAAATAAACGGCAAGCCAATTTGAGCCAATCAAATGGCGAAGGACGAGTTCATGATGATGGCGAAATAAACGGCGAGCTCCTTGAGTCAATGAAATGGCGAGAGCTGAGTTGATGACGATGCCGAAATAAATGACGCGCCGATTGAGCCAATGAAGTGGCGAAGGAAATATTAGTGACAAAGCCAAAATAAACGGCAAGTCCATTGAGCCAATCAAATGGCAAAGGCCGAGTTGATAATGATGCCAAAATAAATGGTGAGCTCCTTGAGACAATGAAATGGCGAGAGCTGAGTTGATGACGATGCCGAAATAAATGACGCGCCGATTGAGCCAATGAAGTGGCGAAGGAAATATTAGTGACAAAGCCAAAATAAACGGCAAGTCCATTGAGCCAATCAAATGGCAAAGGCCGAGTTGATAATGATGCCAAAATAAATGGTGAGCTCCTTGAGACAATGAAATGGCGAGAGCTGAGTTGATGACGATGCCGAAATAAACGGCGCGCCCATCGAGCCAATGAAATGGCGAAGACAGATTCGAAGACGATGCCAAAATAATCAGCGAGCCTCTTGAGCCAATAGAATGGCGAGGGCGGAGTCGATGACGATGTTTCTTTTCGTCGTTTTGCTTCATGTAGTTGACGTGTTCTATAGACGAAGCTTCGAGAAAAATATGAGTAACACGATTAGATCAAGTTATTTTCAGTCTTGCAAAGCAAGATGATGACAACGGTAGTGGCAAAATTAGTAACATGAATACAGAAAGAGAACATGGCCTTCCCTTATTTCCTTGTGTGGCATCGTGAATGATATTGTTGAGCAGCACAAACGATGGGCGCCAATGTTGGGATCTCGCTATTAGCAAGGATCTCCGAACACGAGTGAGAAAGTGCGACGGGGAAATAGGAAAGGAGAACATAAGAGAAATGCGATGAAGACCAGATAAATGCAATGCCTTTTATTCATTAAGGGTCCAGAATTAATCATGCATCCGTTCCAAAAAAAAAACCTTACAATGTGCCCGTGGGCAGGTATTTATAGGGAGACAAGGGTCATTTTAGCTCAGACTAAAATGCCTTTAGCCAACTAGTACATCATCAGGATATTCTGTACAAAAGTGTCCAAAAGGTACAAAGGACAATTCGCTAACGGCTGACGTATTTAAGGGTGTGTCGCCGTTCCCGAATTGTCGTCTTTTCTGAACCGTTGCCATTTTGACACATATGGGGATCTCCAACACACACCATTCGGTAGTGCATCTGTTTTCAACGAGGAATGACACATGGAGGTAGTTGGCAAACTCCCGACACATGTTGCCAAAAACTTTTTTTTTAAATTACCCACCGTGCCATTTTGATTTCAAACATAGCTGAATTCAGAATACTAAAAATATCAAAAAGTATCCGTCACACCTATTTCTAAATTACTCATCATGTTGTAAGGATCACGGGATACCGAGAGGGGAGGGGGGTGAATCGGTAGTACTTAAAACTTCTTCTGG